>SJYW01037220.1:40387-58254 GCA_006410735.1 Raphicerus campestris | reverse complement strand
CAATCCCTCCCAGCATCAGAGTCTTTTCCAATGAGTCAACTCTTCGCATGAGGTGGCCAAAGTACTGGAGTTTCAGCTTTAGCATCATTCCTTTCAAAGAAATCCCAGGGCTGATCTGCTTCAGAATGGACTGGTTGAATCTCCTTGCAGTCCAAGGGACTCTCAAGAGTCTTCTCCAACACCACAGTTCAAAAGCATCAATTCTTAGGCGCTCAGCCTTCTTCACAGTCCAACTCTCACATCCATACATGACCACAGGAAAAACCATAGCCTTGACTAGATGGACCTTAGTCGGCAAAGTAATGTCTCTGCTTTCGAATATACTATCTAGGTTGGACATAACTTTTCTTCCAAGGAGAAAGCGTCTTTTAATTTCATGGCTGCAATCACTATCTGCAGTGATTTTGGAGCCCCCCAAAATAAAGTCTGACACTGTTTCCACTGTTTCTCCATCTATTCCCCATGAAGTGATGGGACCGGATGCCTTGATCTTCGTTTCCTGAATGCTGAGTTTTAAGTCAACTTTTTCACTCTCCTCTTTCACTTTCATCAAGAGGCTCTTTAGTTCTTTTTCACTTTCTGCCATAAGGGTGGTGTCATCTGCATATCTGAGGTTATTGATATTTCTTCTGGCAATCTTGATTCCAACTTGTGCTTCTTCCAGCCCAGTGTTTCTCATGATGTACTCTGCATATAAGTTAAATAAGCAGAGTGATGGTATATAGCCTTGACGTACTCCTTTTCTTATTTAGAGCCATTCTATTGTTCCATGTCCAATTCTAACTGTTGCCTCCTCACCTGCATATAGGTTTCTCAAGAGGCAGGTCAGATCGTTTGGTATTCCCATCTCTTTCAGAATTTTCCACAGTTTATTGTGATCCACACAGCCAAAAGCTTTGGCATAGTCAATAAAGCAGAAATAGATTTTTTTTTTTTCTGGAACTCTCTTGCTTTTTGATGATCCAGTGGATACTGGCAATTTGATCTCTGGTTCCTCTGCCTTTTCTGAAACCAGCTTGAACATCTGAAAGTTCATGGTCCAAGTAGTGCTGAAGCTTGGCTTGGAGAATTTTGAGCATTACTTTGCTAGTGTGTGAGATGAGTGTAATTGTGCAGTAGTTTGTGCATTGTTTGGCATTGCCTTTTTTGGGGGACTGTAATGAAAACGGACTTTTTCCAGTCCTGTGGCCACTGCTGAATTTTCCAAATTTACTGGCATATTGAGTGCAGCACTTTCACAGCATTATGTTTTAGGATTTGAAATAGTTCAACTGGTATTTTACCACCTGCACTAGCTTTGTTCATAGTGATGTTTCCTAAGGCCCACTTGACTTTGCATTCCAGGATGTCTGGCTTTAGGTGAGTGATCATACCATCGTGATTATCTGGGTCATGATAACTTTTGTACAGTTCTTTGTGTATTCTCGCCACCTCTTCTTAATATCTTCTGCTTCTTTTAGGTCCATACCATTTCTGTCCTTTATCGAGCCCATCTTTGCATGAAATGTTCCCTTGGTATCTCTAATTTTCTTAAAGAGATTTCTAGTTTTCCCCATTCTATTATTTTCCTCTAGTTTTTTACACTGATCACTGAAGAATGCTTTCTTGTCTCTTCTTGCTATTCTTTGGAACTCTGCATTCTAATGGGTATTTCTTTCCTTTTCTCCTTCACTTTTGCTTCTCTTCTTTTGACAGCTGTTTGTAAGGCCTCTGCAGACAGTCATTTTTCTGTTTTGCATTTCTTTTTCTTGGGGATCGTCTTGCTCTGTCTCTTGTACAATGTCATGAACCTCTGTCCATAGTTCATCACGCATTCTATCAGATCTAGTCCCTTAAATCTATTTCTCACTTCCACTGTATAATCATAAGGGATTTGATTTAGGTCATACCGGAATGGCCTAGTGGTTTTCCCCACTTACTTCAATTTAAATCTGATTTTGGCAATAAGGAATTCTTGATCTGAGCCACAGTCAGCTCCTGGTCTTGTTTTTGTTAGCTGTATAGAACTTCTCCATCTTTGGCCACAAAGAATGTAATCAATCTGATTTTGGTGTTGGCCATCTGGTGATGTCCATGTGTAGAGTCTTCATTTGTGTCTGTGGAAAAGGGTGTTTGCTATTACCAGTGTGTTTTCTTGGGGAAACTCTATTAGCCTTTACCCTGCTTCATTCTGTACTCCGAGGCCAAATTTGCCTGTTACTCCAGGTGTTTCTTGACTTCTTACTTTTGCATTCCAGTCCCCTATGATGAAAAGGATATTTTTTTGGATGTTAGTTCTAGAAGGTCTTGTAGGTCTTCATAGAACCTTTTAACTTCAGCTTCTTCAGTATTACTGGTTGGGGCATAGACTTGGATTACCATGATATTGAATGATTTGCCCTGGAAATGAACAGAGATCATTCTGTTGTTTTTGAGATCGCATTCCAAGTACTGTATTTCTCCATTTCTTCTAAGGGAAGAAAGCTACTCCATTTCTTCTAAGCTACTCCATTTCTTCTAAGGATTCCTGCCCATGAGCAGACAAATGAAGACAATATTTTCAGCTTCAAAGGGGTAGCTTGACATGCCCCATGCTACTGCAGTATAATTTTATTCCCTCTTTTGGTATTTACCAATGGGTTAAAGTACTGTGAAAGCTTCATTTCTCTTTCTTGTTATTCACAACTGAATCCCAGTAACTATTAATGTGCTAGATACATTTCCTGAATAGAAAAATATTTGGTTTTAATGAATGAAGAATAAATAAGATGATTTGAATATATTTAGACTGAATTTTTTTCTTTCTTTCTTTTTGACAAAGCTACTTTTAAAAACACTTTTCATAAGAAAATGTTACCAGAAAGCAAACTTATTAACAGAAAAATGTAGCAAAAATCACTAATATCTTTAAGATGATGTAATTTTTCCAAGAGCAGATGGAATATCAAGGGGGAGGTTTTGTTCCTACAGTGGTACCTTAATTTTTAATTAATTAAATTTTTTTATTATTCCTAGCTTACATGCTACATCACTTCAGTTATGTCCTGGTTTATGTAGGAATAAAACAAATTGTGCTTTCCAAGAACAGAAGCAGTATTCTCTGATTCTGAAAAAGGAAAAGTAGGAAAAATTTCCAAGTCTACTTTGCTACTTTTTTTGTGTTTTAATGGATTTTTGTTTTCATTTATACATACATTTACCATGAACCATCATTGTGCTACTACAGAATTATTGTTATGAAGTATGTAACTACTATATGGAGTATGACCATTTATTGAATAAATTGAACTTTCTGACATTAAAATATTATTTTATTTGAATCATCCCTCTTTCTGATGATTTATGAACCTAAGATGGTGACACAAACAATACACAATGATTCTGATGCTAAAAGTAAATTTTGAATTGGTGTGATATCTTACCCCTTATAGGTTTAGTGGTATATCACCTTTATTTCCTAAAATAGCTAAATATCCGAGGGTTATAGTCAACATATCACAATCACCATCAGTTCAGTTCAGTTTAGTCGCCCAGTCGTGTCTGACTCTTTGCGAACCCATGAATCACAGTGTATTAAAATGAGCAGAGTCATTAATAAAAATTATAATTCTTTGCATATGATGATATATGACTGATATGTGCATATAAAATAGTATATATACTAATACATATAACTATAATAATCATCAAAAAAGCAAGAGAGTTCTACAAAAACATCTATTTCTGCTTTATTGACTATGCCAAAGCCTTTGACTGTGTGGATCTCAATAAACTGTGGAAAATTCTGAGAGAGATGGGAATACCAGACCACCTGACCTGCCTCTTGAGAAACCTATATGTAGGTGAGGAGGCAACAGTTAGAACTGGACATGGAACAATAGACTGGTTCCAAATAGGAAAAGGAGTATGTCAAGGCTATATACCATCACCCTGCTTATTTAACTTATATGCAGAGTACATCATAAGAAACTTTGGGCTGGAGGAAGCACAAGCTGGACTCTAGATTGCCAGAAGAAATATCAATAACCTCAGATATGCAGATGACACCACCCTTATGGCAGGAAGTGAAGAGGAGCTCAAAAGCCTCTTGATGAAAGTGGAAGTGGAGAGTGGAAAAGTTGGTTTAAAGCTCAACATACAGAAAATGAAGATCATGGCATCTGGTCCCATCACTTCATGGGAAATAGTTGGGGAAACAGTGTCAGACTTTATCTTTTTGGGCTCCAGAATCACTGCAGATGGTGACTGCAGCCATGAAATTAAAAGACACTTATTCCTTGGAAGAACAGTTATGACCAACCTAGATAGCATATTCAAAACCAGAGACATTACTTTGCCAGCAAAGGCCCATCTAGTCAAGGATATGGTTTTTCCCATGGTCATGTATGGATGTGAGAGTTGGACTGTGAAGAAGGCTGAGCACCGAAAAATTGATGCTTTTGAACTGTGGTGTTGGAGAAGACTCTTGAAAGTTCCTTGGACTGCAAGAAGATCCAACCAGTCCATTCTGAAGGAGATCAGCCCTGGGATTTCTTTGGAAGGAATGATGCTAAAGCTGAAACTCCAGTACTTTGGCCACCTCATGTGAAGAGTTGACTCATTGGAAAAGACTTTGATGCTTGGAGGGATTGAGGGCAGGAGGAGAAGGGGATGACAGAGGATGAGATGGCTGGATGGCATCACTGACTCGATGGACGTGAGTCTGAGTGAACTCTGGGAGTTGTGGTGGAAAGAGAGGCCTGGCGTGCTGCAATTCATGTGGTCACAAAGAGTTGGATACAAGTGAGCAACTGACCTGAACTGAATATATATGTGTGTGTATGTGTGTATGTATACATATATATATAGGAAGAGTTAAGTGCAACCCATGCTGGTATTCTTGCCTGGAGAACCCCATGGACAGAGGAGCCTGGTGGGCTATACATTCCATGGGGTCACAGAGATTTGGACATGACTGGGCACAACACTGCTCATATGTATGTATCTATATATGTATGTATATGAACAGAAAGATCTATTTTTCAGCAAAGTCTCTATATCGATAAATGGTAACTGATATAATTATGTACTTTTCTGTCATCATTGCCTGGCCATATTATCACAGCAGTCAAGAACATGGTCTGGGATTTCCATTAGATTCTGGTTACTTGTTCTTCAGTATTTCTATTTTAAAACGTACTTCTATCTGTTTGTTTTCTCACCTGAAAAACAGGGATAATAGCAGGGCCTACCTCTTTGTACTGTTATAAAGATTGCTGCTATCACTATATTTTATTTTTAAGGTTAATTATTTAGTTTGGCTGCACTGGGCCTTCATTGCCTCGTGTCAGCTTTCTCTGATTAGAATGAGTAGGGGCTACTCTTCATTGTGGTGCTCGGCCTTTTCACTGGACTTTCTTGTTTCAGAGCAAGAGCTCCAGGTGCTTGGGTTTCAGTAGTTGTGGCTTGTGGGCTCCAGAGCACAGGCTCAGTAGAGGTGGCATATGGGCTTATTTGTCCATTGGCCTGGGGGATCTTTCTGGACCCATGTCCCCTGTATTGGCAATTAGAGTCTTAACCATGGGACCACCAGGGATGCTTCTCACTGTATTTTTAATTTTTTTTTGATTAATTTTATTGGGATTAAAACTTGTGAATACATATACAATGGATGAAGCTAGTAAAACTCGCCTCCAATTTGGTAGAACTTTTCAAATATTCAAAGAATAGTCCTAGGCTAGGTTTTTGTCTCTTTTGTTGCATTCATTTCTTCTTTTCCCCTTTCAGAATCTATGATTATAAGGTTTTTTTTTCTATATATCATAGGTATTATTGCTGGAGGTCACCAACAATATTTTTGCTTCAGGTGACTGAACTTTGGGCTTCATGGATATCTTATTGATCACCTGAAATCACTTTCCTGCTACACAATTTCTTAATGGCATTTTTCATCTGGTTATTTCTCAAATTATAGATTAAGGGATTTAACATGGGAGTTATCATACTGTAGAATACAGCAACTGATATATCAACAGGCAAAGTAACCACTGGTCTCAGGTACACAAATAAGCAGGGCCCAAGGAACAAGATAGCTTCTGTAATGTGAGATACATAGGTAGAGAGAGCCATGTGTCTGGCCTCCAAGCTATGGGTCCTCAGGGTACATAGAATGACCACATAGGAGCCAATCAAGAGGAGCAAATTTAACAGACAGAGGAAATCACTATTGGCAGGAACAAAAAGTCCTAGAAGGTGTCAGTACAGGTCAGATCTAGCAAAAATATTAAGTCACACATAAAGTGATGTATGATATTAGGGCCACTGAAGGGTAAACTGATGATGAAGAGGAGCTGTATGGTTGAATGAATAGAGCCTCCCATCCATGCCACTCTCACTAGCAGCCCACAGAGTCACCAGTTCATGATGGTTGTATAGTGCAAGGGCTTACAGATGGCCACATAGCAGTCATAGGCCATCACATTGAGCAGGATGAATTCAGCACCTGCAAAAACATGTTCCCCAAAGACTCGGGTCATGCACTCATTGAAAGGGCTGGTTTTCTTTTCATAGAGGGAATCTATGATCAGTTTAGGAGTAATGACACAGGAGTAGCAGGCATCAATAAAAGAGAGATGGGCCAGGAAATAGTACATGGGGGACCTTAACAGTGGACTGGCTTTGATAATAATCATAGTGAGCATGTTTCCTACCATAGAGACAATGTAGATAACCACAAACACAACAAATATGATATTCTTCATCTTTGGATTCTGTGAGAGTCCCAGTAGAACAAACTCTGTCACATTGTTTTGGTTATCCATGTATCTCAGGTTGTGATTAACTATGTTACCTGAAAAAGAGTCACAATTTATTAATATTGCCAATGTAATAATGAATGCCTAAATTCTATGGGTTTTGATTCTTATGATTTATCTGAAATAGGAAAAAAGACAGTAATCATTCAAGAAAAGAGAGTAATTATTCAAATTCTCTCCTGGGGAAGGTGATTTTTTAAAGCACAGACATGAAAAATATGCACATACAAATATGCACAGAGATTATCTGTGCATGTGAGATGACTCACAGCCTAAAGTGAAGCAGTAAATCTCACCCACGGTAGCAGCTAAGCCTGAGGAGAGAGGTAGAAAATGCATGCAGAGGCTATGCATTCAAAGCTGGGCAATTTCTCTTTTATTTTTAGGAAAAGGCCAACCTATAAGTGTAATTTAGAATGAATATAAAGATAAAGACAGGTTTGAAAAAGTGAGAATATTGGCTTTAACTCTAGTAAAGATCTTCGTGTGATCTTGATGAAGCTGGTTGAGGTTCTGTATGGAGACAGAAGCCAGAGAAAAGAAACCCTGATACCAGATATTTATAATTGTTGACCTAAAGTTTAATAGATATTGAATGGAAAGTAATGACAGAATACCGAAGCTACCACAATATATTTGATAAAGTGTATCACCTAAATCCAATGACTATAATAACTAATAAATATATGAATATACTTTTAATGATAGATTGTTATATGCATGGCATGGTAGCAACAAATATATGTATTATTATTTCATTCCTTTTGCATATGAAAAACAATCTCAAGAAATCATGTTAGATGTAAATAATAGTAATACTAACATTGGCTAAAACTTCCTGAACACTTCCTCAGTGTTCTCAGTGCTGTAATTTTTCTCTGCAGAAATTGGTTGCAATTCTCATTGCAAATTTGTGATCTTATCACTACTGTCATTTTATACTTATTTTACACATTAAGGAATAGAAACATAGAAAAGTTAAGGCTTTTGTGCAAGGATAGGCACATATTTAATATCCAAATATTATTAGATTTTTTTCCTCTGTATGCTTAGCTCATTTTATAGATTTTTATACTACAATAAACAATGTTTAACTAGTAAATTCCTTTTGATAAGATCATAATTACTATAGTTACTTCAATATAACTTCAGAAACATACCTATGAGGCAAATTCATCAACACACAAATACACATATAATCACACACACCATACTCACATAGGATAATATATTGAACTCTTTAATATCAACAACTATGTGGCACTGCTTTCACTGATGTTTCATTTCATCTTATTTTCCTCACTTTAATTTCTCCTTCTTCAATTCCCCTGAAATGAGTAGTCCTGCAGACTCTCCTTCACAAAGTTGAAAATGGTGGCACAGCAGAAAATCATGTTGTTTTGAGAATCAGAAAGGCCATAGTATCAGGTCCTTCTCCACTTGCAACTTCTTGATCTGGAGTATATTTCTGGGTACCTTACATCTTGTTTCCTGTACAATCAAGTGAGAAGATTGAAATCCACCTTAGAAGCAGCTATGAAAATTGATAGAAAAGACACATATGAGCATATTCACCATACCATGGAGGACACACAAAGGAACTTCTCTTATTTCTGACTGTCTGTGAACTTCATTGTAGGAATAATAGACATTTTGAGCAACAATACAAAGAGACATCTAGCCATGCAGTAAACTGAAGAACGGTCATCTCCAATTTTACTTTTAAAGAAGCCACAGAGACCCATATTATACACCGTGGTTGATCCTAAGAAGAGTTCTTCATATTCTTGTTGGTCTAAACAGGTGATGATTTATATCATTTAATAGTCACATTATTTTTTTTCTATGTGAAGAGTATTTAAATTTTCTTTTCATTCAAATGATCAATCAAGTATCTCATGGCAAAAGGACTCTATCTGGTATTAGAGAGCTGTATCTTCTAAATTTTTTATCTTTATGAACCTCATAATTTTCCATCTGTCAAATTACCAAACACATTGTGAGCAAAACCTGAAGATAGAATGCTCCAATACTCTATTTAAAATATTGGAACATCAAGTTTGCTTTATATGGAAAGTAACAACAATTAAGAACAGTAGTATAACCATCTTTGATAAGCATCAGCACTATTGAAAGGCTTACATTTTGGTCTTAGATCATCTTAGTGATATTTCAGGGTGTTCAGAAATAATCCTGTCTTCCAATTGACCCCTTCTTGGATAAGTAACTTTCGATATGAAAAACATGACACATGTTCAGTTAATTTGTATCAAATCAAAAGTAGATAAAGACTTTTTATGAGTATAACTATTCCCTCCTAAGGAGGGAATAGCATAAACCTGTAAAACTTTCTACAGAAAACGCTGGACTTGAATTTAGAATACATTCACTCATAACACGATGTAGAAATGATCTTCTATACATGGTTCTGGTTCCATAAGCAGAAGGGTGAATGCATAGTGAATACACTTTCAAGTGTTTTATTTACCCTTGGTGAACTTTGTTCTAGAGAGGTAAACAACAACAACAATAAAAAAATACATGAAAATATCCATAAAATGCATGGATATTTAAACAGGTTCTCACAAACATTCAAGGACCTTGTCTTGTAGCTTCTTTTTCACTCCCGGGTATTAATTACTTCTTTTGATGGAATGGCTTTGTCTTAGAAGCAGGTATTCTGGAGAGACATACTTGAGAAACATCCATTTTAGAGTTGGCAATTGTATTCCCTGCACTTGCAACCAAATCATGTGAGTCCACAATCTGTATATGAAACTGAGTTTCAAAGAAAATTTAATGTCATGTGATAGAAAGGGTGTCATATTTCTAGCATGGGTACCTGTGATGTATAGATAACCTGTGGATTCATCTCAAAGAGAAAACTTCTATTTTCTTATCAATACTAAACTTTTTTGGAAATTTAGGAGTGATTATTTGTAAGTTAAGCAGTGAGGGCATAAAATTAGTGGAAACCATTCAAAGTGTCTGAAATCAAAACCTTTTATTCCCCATTCATTAAAGAGTAATGGAAGTAAACAGAAACTCTAATATAATCCAGATGATTAATATCTGGAACATGTATGATGATCAGCATGGAACACATTGAACATCTGGAGAGATATCTAAAGCACAAGAAGGGAAGCCTACATCAAACAATTTTTTCCCACCTTCTGATTACTATGTATTGTTTTCTATTTAGTTATGCTAAGAGTTATGAAGTGATAAATTACTTAAATTTTTGTTTGCATTTCTTGATGACTAATGGCTTTGAGCATTTTTAGAAACTATTTGTATGTATTGGGAAATTTTTTTTCAGGTTATTTGCACAATTTAAAAATATGAGACACAGAGGTATAGAACAGACTATTGANGAGTCACAATTTATTAATATTGCCAATGTAATAATGAATGCCTAAATTCTATGGGTTTTGATTCTTATGATTTATCTGAAATAGGAAAAAAGACAGTAATCATTCAAGAAAAGAGAGTAATTATTCAAATTCTCTCCTGGGGAAGGTGATTTTTTAAAGCACAGACATGAAAAATATGCACATACAAATATGCACAGAGATTATCTGTGCATGTGAGATGACTCACAGCCTAAAGTGAAGCAGTAAATCTCACCCACGGTAGCAGCTAAGCCTGAGGAGAGAGGTAGAAAATGCATGCAGAGGCTATGCATTCAAAGCTGGGCAATTTCTCTTTTATTTTTAGGAAAAGGCCAACCTATAAGTGTAATTTAGAATGAATATAAAGATAAAGACAGGTTTGAAAAAGTGAGAATATTGGCTTTAACTCTAGTAAAGATCTTCGTGTGATCTTGATGAAGCTGGTTGAGGTTCTGTATGGAGACAGAAGCCAGAGAAAAGAAACCCTGATACCAGATATTTATAATTGTTGACCTAAAGTTTAATAGATATTGAATGGAAAGTAATGACAGAATACCGAAGCTACCACAATATATTTGATAAAGTGTATCACCTAAATCCAATGACTATAATAACTAATAAATATATGAATATACTTTTAATGATAGATTGTTATATGCATGGCATGGTAGCAACAAATATATGTATTATTATTTCATTCCTTTTGCATATGAAAAACAATCTCAAGAAATCATGTTAGATGTAAATAATAGTAATACTAACATTGGCTAAAACTTCCTGAACACTTCCTCAGTGTTCTCAGTGCTGTAATTTTTCTCTGCAGAAATTGGTTGCAATTCTCATTGCAAATTTGTGATCTTATCACTACTGTCATTTTATACTTATTTTACACATTAAGGAATAGAAACATAGAAAAGTTAAGGCTTTTGTGCAAGGATAGGCACATATTTAATATCCAAATATTATTAGATTTTTTTCCTCTGTATGCTTAGCTCATTTTATAGATTTTTATACTACAATAAACAATGTTTAACTAGTAAATTCCTTTTGATAAGATCATAATTACTATAGTTACTTCAATATAACTTCAGAAACATACCTATGAGGCAAATTCATCAACACACAAATACACATATAATCACACACACCATACTCACATAGGATAATATATTGAACTCTTTAATATCAACAACTATGTGGCACTGCTTTCACTGATGTTTCATTTCATCTTATTTTCCTCACTTTAATTTCTCCTTCTTCAATTCCCCTGAAATGAGTAGTCCTGCAGACTCTCCTTCACAAAGTTGAAAATGGTGGCACAGCAGAAAATCATGTTGTTTTGAGAATCAGAAAGGCCATAGTATCAGGTCCTTCTCCACTTGCAACTTCTTGATCTGGAGTATATTTCTGGGTACCTTACATCTTGTTTCCTGTACAATCAAGTGAGAAGATTGAAATCCACCTTAGAAGCAGCTATGAAAATTGATAGAAAAGACACATATGAGCATATTCACCATACCATGGAGGACACACAAAGGAACTTCTCTTATTTCTGACTGTCTGTGAACTTCATTGTAGGAATAATAGACATTTTGAGCAACAATACAAAGAGACATCTAGCCATGCAGTAAACTGAAGAACGGTCATCTCCAATTTTACTTTTAAAGAAGCCACAGAGACCCATATTATACACCGTGGTTGATCCTAAGAAGAGTTCTTCATATTCTTGTTGGTCTAAACAGGTGATGATTTATATCATTTAATAGTCACATTATTTTTTTTCTATGTGAAGAGTATTTAAATTTTCTTTTCATTCAAATGATCAATCAAGTATCTCATGGCAAAAGGACTCTATCTGGTATTAGAGAGCTGTATCTTCTAAATTTTTTATCTTTATGAACCTCATAATTTTCCATCTGTCAAATTACCAAACACATTGTGAGCAAAACCTGAAGATAGAATGCTCCAATACTCTATTTAAAATATTGGAACATCAAGTTTGCTTTATATGGAAAGTAACAACAATTAAGAACAGTAGTATAACCATCTTTGATAAGCATCAGCACTATTGAAAGGCTTACATTTTGGTCTTAGATCATCTTAGTGATATTTCAGGGTGTTCAGAAATAATCCTGTCTTCCAATTGACCCCTTCTTGGATAAGTAACTTTCGATATGAAAAACATGACACATGTTCAGTTAATTTGTATCAAATCAAAAGTAGATAAAGACTTTTTATGAGTATAACTATTCCCTCCTAAGGAGGGAATAGCATAAACCTGTAAAACTTTCTACAGAAAACGCTGGACTTGAATTTAGAATACATTCACTCATAACACGATGTAGAAATGATCTTCTATACATGGTTCTGGTTCCATAAGCAGAAGGGTGAATGCATAGTGAATACACTTTCAAGTGTTTTATTTACCCTTGGTGAACTTTGTTCTAGAGAGGTAAACAACAACAACAATAAAAAAATACATGAAAATATCCATAAAATGCATGGATATTTAAACAGGTTCTCACAAACATTCAAGGACCTTGTCTTGTAGCTTCTTTTTCACTCCCGGGTATTAATTACTTCTTTTGATGGAATGGCTTTGTCTTAGAAGCAGGTATTCTGGAGAGACATACTTGAGAAACATCCATTTTAGAGTTGGCAATTGTATTCCCTGCACTTGCAACCAAATCATGTGAGTCCACAATCTGTATATGAAACTGAGTTTCAAAGAAAATTTAATGTCATGTGATAGAAAGGGTGTCATATTTCTAGCATGGGTACCTGTGATGTATAGATAACCTGTGGATTCATCTCAAAGAGAAAACTTCTATTTTCTTATCAATACTAAACTTTTTTGGAAATTTAGGAGTGATTATTTGTAAGTTAAGCAGTGAGGGCATAAAATTAGTGGAAACCATTCAAAGTGTCTGAAATCAAAACCTTTTATTCCCCATTCATTAAAGAGTAATGGAAGTAAACAGAAACTCTAATATAATCCAGATGATTAATATCTGGAACATGTATGATGATCAGCATGGAACACATTGAACATCTGGAGAGATATCTAAAGCACAAGAAGGGAAGCCTACATCAAACAATTTTTTCCCACCTTCTGATTACTATGTATTGTTTTCTATTTAGTTATGCTAAGAGTTATGAAGTGATAAATTACTTAAATTTTTGTTTGCATTTCTTGATGACTAATGGCTTTGAGCATTTTTAGAAACTATTTGTATGTATTGGGAAATTTTTTTTCAGGTTATTTGCACAATTTAAAAATATGAGACACAGAGGTATAGAACAGACTATTGAACTCTGTGGGAGAGGGAGAGGGTGGGATGATTTGGGAGAATGGCATTGAAACATGTATAATATCATGTAAGAAATGAATCGCCAGTCTAGGTTCAATGCAGGGTGCAGGATGCTTAGGGCTGGTGCACTGAGATGAACCAAAGTGATGGTATGGGGAAGGAGGTGGGATGGGGTTCAGGATGGAGAACACATGTATACCTGTGGTGGATACATGTTGATGTATGGCAAAACCAATACAATGTTGCAAAGTAATTAGCCTCCAATTAAAATAAATAAATTTATATAGAATAAAATAAAATGTTAAAAAAATATGAGTTCTGAGTATCTTTTTGTTCAGTTGCCAAGTCATGTTTGACTCTTTGCAAATCCTGGACTGCAACACATCAGTTTCCCTGTTCTTCACTGTCTCCCATAGTTCAGATTCACGTTCACTGAGTCAGTATCTTTAACTTAGTTGTTCATGATTTTTATGTATTCCAGACATATGTGTATCATCATATTTATTATACATACACAAAGTATGAGGTATTTGTATACAAAATGTCATGCAAGATCGATCCATTATACACAAACACAGTTTTCTTCTAGTCTGTGAATTTTCTTTAATTTTTTGGTAGTTTTATGGTTTGTGCTTCTCATATCATATCTAATAAATGTTGATCAACCTCTAGATCTCTTTGCCTTTTCCTACTGTTCATGGGGTTCTCACAGCAAAAATACTGGAGTAATTAGCCAATCCCTCCTCCAGACTACCTTATCTGTCTTCTGAGAAATCTGTATGCAGGTCAAGGAGCCACAGTTAGAATTGGACATAGAAGAACAGCCTGGTTTAAAATTGGAAAGTGGTATGTCAAGTCTGTATATTGCCAGGTGCTGGTACAAATTATATGCAAGTACATCATGAGAAATCTGGGCTGGACAAATCACAAACTGGGATCAAGATTGCAGGGAGAAAAAAATCAACAAGCTCAGATATGCAGATGATACAACTCTAACGGCAGAAAGTGAAGAGGAGCAACAGAGACTTTTGAAGGTGAAAGAGGAGAGTGAAAAAGCTGGTTTAAAACTCACCATTCAAAAAACTACAATTATGGCATCTGGTCCCATATCTTCATGACAAACAGATGGGTAAACAATGGAAACAGTGACAGATTTTATTTTCTTGGGTTCCAAAGTCATTGCGGATGGTGACTATAGCCATGAAAATAAAAGACATTTGCTCCTTGGAAAGAAAGCTATGACAAATCTAGTCAATGTATTAAAACACAGAGGCACACTTTACCAACAAAAGTCTATATAATCAAAGCTTTGGTTTTAAAGTAGTCATGTTCAGTTGTGAGAGTTAGATCATGAAGTAGGCTGAAGGCCAAAGAATTACTGTTTTCAAATTGTGGTGCTGGAGAAGACTCTTTAAAGTCCTCTGAACAGCAAGGAGATCAAACCAGTCAATCCTAAAGGAAATCAACCCTGAGGATTCATTGGAAGGACTGACAGGGAAGCTCTAATACTTTGACCACCTGATGCGAGAATACAATTCATTGGAAAAAAACCTGACCCTGGGAAAGAAGGCAAAAAGAGTAGTGGACAGCAGCGAATGAGATAACTAGGTAGCATCACTGACTCAATAGAGGTGAATCTGAGCAAACCTCTGGAGTTTGTCTCACTAAGGACATGGGAGCCTAGTATACTGCAGTCCATGGAGTTGCAAAGAGTCCACCAAGACTTACCAACTGAACAACAACTTCATGATAAAAATACTTCTTTGAGAATTTTTATGGTTTTAGATTTTACACTACTTCACTGACTTATTTTGCATTAATATTAGTGTATAATGTGAAGTATTTTTGAGGTTCTTTTTTTTGCAAGTGGATATCATATTGATCCAGCATTTGTTGAAAGATCTATTATTTCCATCCTGAATTTCTTTGATATCTTTTTTGGGAAATTCATACATTTAGATTTTTATGAACATTCTAATATGTTTAAATAGCACTTAATTTGTTTCATGGTAATTTTATACTATGTCTTGGATTTAAGTAGAATAAATATTTTTTTGAGAGTGAATTTCTACCATGAGCTTCCAGACCAAACCAAGTCTCTAAAAGACCAACAAAACTAGGAAATTGATCACTTAACTCAGAAATCTGATTTTCTGTGTAGGTTAGTAAATGCTTTATATTGTAGGATTCATCTATATAAAATACAATTCATCTGTATAAAAATACAGCATTGAGTTTGAACTATTTCACAAGTTCCCCCTGGATATGGCCATATGATTTCTGTAATTTAGTTTTGTTATCATGTTGCTGTTGGTTTGCTCACTCAGTCAAGTCAGAGTCTTTGAACCTGTGGACTGTAGCCCATCAGACCCCTCTGTCCATGGGATTTCCCAGGCAAGAGTACTGCAGTTGGTTGCCATTTCTTTCTCACAGAGATTCTAGAATTCAGTAAGTTTGTGGCTTGATTGCTGTCATTCTGGGCCTTATATGTGAATTCTGAAAAAGTTTCCATATAGGCAATTGCATCTTTCCATTCCCGTGAAGGCATAAAATAGCTGTTAAATATCAGTGAAATACTTACCTCTTTGTCCCTCAGGCTTATATAATGGAAAAATTGCTGGGGTCACAGCTAAGTTAGTGCACACATGGCCTTGAGCACAAGAAAATCCTAAAGTACTTCTTCCTATTCATCCAAGTAGAAGCCAGGGCCATACATTGGTGTAACTAATCATGACCTGAGATACAGGTATAATAGAAACAAGATGACAGAGTCTGTTCTACTGGGCCCTCACAAAATCCAAAGACTCAGAAAATCATATTTGTTGTGTTTTTGGTCATCTACATTGTCTCTATGATAGGAAATGTGCTCACTATGGTCACCATCACCACTAGCTCTTTATTTGGTTAACCTATGTAATAGTTTCTGGCCCATCTCTCTTTTGTTGATGCCTGCTACTCCTGTGTTACTATTTCCAAACTGATCATATATTCACTCTATGAAAACAAAATCAGCCCTTTCAATGAATGCATGATGCAGATCTTGGGGAACATGTATTTGCAGGTGCTGATGTCATCCTGTTCACTGTGATGGCGTATGACCTTGTGTGGCATCTGCAAACCCTTGCACTATACGACCATTATGAATCAGTGGCTGTGTGGACTGATAGTGGGAGTTGTATGGGTGGGAGGTTTTCTTCATTCAGCCATAGAGCTCCTCTTTATTATCAGATTACCTTTCTTTGGCCCTACTGTTATAGATCAAAAATAGTCCAGGACTACTCTTAAATATTTGATGTTTTATTAAAACCAAATTGGAGCCTAGAGTCACAAACTTGATTATTGTACATGTATTCATAAGATTTCATCCCAGTAAAATACATTAAAGAAATTAAAAAATATAGTGATGAAGCTTCCCTGGTAGTTCAGTGGTTAAGAATGTGACTGCTAATGCAGGGGACAATATTAGACCCCAGTCCAGGAAGATTCCATATGCTGCAGGGCAACTAAGGCTGCTCACCACACTATGGAGCCCACACACCACAACTACTGAAGCCTAAGTGCTTAGAGCCTGGGCTCCTCAACAAGAGAAGCCATCACAGTGAGAAGCCCACACATTACCACAAAGAGTAGTCCTGGCTAGCCATAACCAGAGAAAGCCCACAAACAGCAATAAAGTGGCAATGTAGCAACAATTAATTAATTTGAAATAAATGCACAAAAAATAAGCAAAAAACCCCCAACCAAACAAAAACAAAACAAGCCCACAACAACAGTGATATTCAGCAGTAATCTTTACAGTAATACAAAAAGGCAAGTACTTACAGTATCTTCATTTTACAGATGGATAAACAAATGAAAGGAGTACATTCCAAAACAGAAATATTGAAGAACATGTAACTGCAATCTTACTGACATCTCAGATCATGCACCTAAGTGCTGTGAGAGATGGCCAAGGCAATGATGATCAAAGGGCAGCATAACTATACTAATTAATATTTATTGATTTAGAGACTTGAAAGACTATCCATTTCCCTGTCCATATACATACATACACACACATATATGTTTTATATATATATATATATATATATATTCACATGTGTACACATATAAATAATATTCATACATTTAATTAGTTATAACAACTATGAGAAGTGCTGGATGGGAAGAAACACAAGCTGGAATCAAGATTGCCAAGAGAAATATCAATAACCTCAGATATGCGGATGAAACCACTCTTATGGCAGAAAGTGAAGAAGAACTCAAAAGCCTCTTGATGAAAATGAAAGTGGAGAGTGAAAAAGTTGGCTTAAAGCTCAACATTCAGAAAACGAAGATCATGGCATCCGGTCCCATCACTTCATGGGAAATAGATGGGGAAACAGTGGAAA
>SJYW01037219.1:0-13084 GCA_006410735.1 Raphicerus campestris | reverse complement strand
TTTTTTTTTTCTTCTTTCCTTCTCTCCTCTCCACCTCCTCACAAGCATCCTTTCCATTAGGTTATACTTTTGGTTAGATCCACAATCATTGTTTCATGATTGTGGCTATGTAATTACCATCTACTGCTGAGCCTGTGGCAAATGGTAATTGCTTTTCTTTTATGGCTTTTTGTCTTTTCTGGATTAATAACTGTTTTTTCATGTGGTTACTTCTGCGTGTTTTTTATTACTAATACAACCCCAGACTCCCCAGTGTTTGTCTAAATCCCCTCTGTAAAAGTTCCGATCTGGTGGATGAACCTAGAGCCTGTTATATAGAGTGAAGTAAATGAGAAAGAGATAAACAAATATTGCATATTAACACCTATATATGGAATCTAGAAAAATGGTATTGATGAACCTATTTGCAGGACAGGAATAGAGACACAGGCCTAGAGAACATGGACATGTGGAGGAAGNATGAGAAAGAGATAAACAAATATTGCATATTAACACCTATATATGGAATCTAGAAAAATGGTATTGATGAACCTATTTGCAGGACAGGAATAGAGACACAGGCCTAGAGAACATGGACATGTGGAGGAAGGAGAGGGTGGGACAAGTTGAGAGAGTAGCGTGACATAAATACATTACCAGGTGTGAAATAGATGGGTAGTGGGAAGTGCTGTATAGCAGGGAAGATTAGCTTGGTCTCTGCGATGACCTAGAGGGTGGGGTGGGGCAGTGGGAGGGATGCTCATGAGGGAGGGGATGAATGTATACATAAACACTGATTCACTGTTGTTCTACAGCAGAAACTAATATAATATTGTGAACAATTATAGTCCAATTAAAAAAAACATATATATGTAAAAGTTCTCCTCTGTTAAGTGTTTTGAGTCTCCCATCATCTAAGTAATCTTTTCCAGGACCTTCAGCGCTGATGCCATGCAACCCTGCTCCCGTACCCTGCAGTCAGCTGTGTGATCCCAGGCATTCCCTCTACCATTACTGTGGCCATTTCGTTGGCCACTTTGCTTTTCTGTATCTTAGTTTTCCTTTTAGTTCAGATTCTTTCTTTCTTTCTTTCTTTTTTTTTGGTGATGCACATCCTCCAGAATCTTACAGATAAAGGATGCTGGGAACATCATTGTGACAGGATTCAGATGGCAAACTGAAGTTAAAAACTTCAGGGAGTATTTAATAAAGGGAATGTTTACAAAGGTGTAGGAGGCTGCAGTATGCTGGGGCCAGTAAGAGTAAGGCTTTTTTCCCTCTAGTAAGTAAGCCTGCAGGGCAAGGGGAGGAAGCAGTTATTGGAACTTGGGATCAGAAAAGACATTTGAGGGATGCCAGCAGCCCAAGGAGTAAAGACGTNAGTATGCTGGGGCCAGTAAGAGTAAGGCTTTTTTCCCTCCAGTAAGTAAGCCTGCAGGGCAAGGGGAGGAAGCAGTTATTGGAACTTGGGATCAGAAAAGACATTTGAGGGATGCCAGAAGCCCAAGGAGTAAAGACGCTTATTCCTTGGAAGGAAAGTTATGACCAACCTAGATAGCATATTAAAAAGCAGAGACATTACTTTGCCAACAAGGGTCCGTCTAGTCAAGCCTATGGTTTTTCCAGTGGTCATGGATGGATATGAGAGTTGGACTGTGAAGAAGGCTGAGCACTGAAGAATTAATGCTTTTGAACTGTGGTGGTAGAGAAGACTCTTGAGAGTCCCTTGGACTGCAAGGATATCCAACCAGTCCATTCTAAAGGAGATGAGCCCTGGGTGTTCTTTGGAAGGAACGATGCTAAAGCTGAAGCTCCAGTACTTTGGCCACCTGATGCGAAGAGTTGACTCATTGGAAAAGACTCTGATGCTGGGAGGGATTGGGGGCAGGAGGAAAAGGGGATGACAGAGGATGAGATGGCTGGATGGCATCACCAACTCGATAGACTTGAGTTTGAGTGAACTCCAGGAGTTGGTGATGGACAGGGAGAGCTGGCGTGCTGCGATTCATGGGGTCGCAAAGAGTTGGACACGATTGAGCGACTGAACTGATCAGCCCACATCGATCCTGTTTCTCTTTTCCCTCTTTATTTGACTCCTGTTAGTCAGCCAGTGGTCATCCTGGACGGACACTGTCTTCTTTTTTATTTTGTATCTTTTAGACCCTTAAGGAGTTCAGAGCATGCAGTGGCAACATGTGCTGCTTTGTTATATTCATTAAATTGAAAACACCTGAAAAACAGCAATGCAGGGAGAGGCTTTCTCTGAAAGGTCTTTACTTGCCTAAAGACCAACGCCCCCAAAGGAACTCTGAGGTCACAGATCCCCTCCAGGGGTTTCATTAGCCAGGAAAGATGGACTTGTCACCAGAAGAGGAGGCTATAAACGACACCATCCTCAGATCCACATTGTCACAAACTATCGTGCCTCCCATCTTATTATTATTATTATTATTATTTTTTGAAGTATAATTGCTTTACAGTGTTTCTTTAGTTTCCACTGTAGAACAAAGTGGATCAGCTCTGTGTATACATACACGCCCTTCTTCGTGAGCGTCCCTCCCCCGCCCCATCCCACCCTCTAGGTCATCACGGAGCACCGAGCAGAGCTTCCGGTGCTATACAGCGCTTCCCTCTAGCTATCTACTTTACACATGGAAAGTGTATACATGTCAATGCTGCTCTCTCAACCCATGCTCCCTTCCCCTTTCCCACCATGCCCCCACGTCTGTCTCTGTATCGGCGTCTATATGCCTTCCCTTCATCCATGAACCTCCTGTCTGTTCTGCTAGGGCCCATTCAGTACAGTTCAGTTCAGTTCAGTTCAGTTCAGTTGCTCAGTTGTGTCCGACTCTTTGTGACCCCATGAATTGCAGCACGCCAGGTCTCCCTGTCCATCACCAACTCCCGGAGTTCACTCAGACTCGCGTTCATTGAGTCAGTGATGCCATCCAGCCATCTCATCCTCTGTTGTCCCCTTCTCCTCCTGCCCCTAATCCCTCCCAGCATCAGAGTCTTTTCCAATGAGTCACCTCTTCGCATGAGGTGGCCAAAGTACTGGAGTTTCAGCTTTAGCATCATTCCTTCCAAAGAAATACCAGGGCTGATCTCCTTTAGAATGGACTGGTTGGATCTCCTTGCAGTCCAAGGGACTCTCAAGAGTCTTCTCCAACAGCACAGTTCAAAAGCATCAATTCTTCAGCTCTCAGCCTTCTTCACAGTCCAACTCTCACATCCATACATGACTACTGGAAAAACCATAGCTTTGACTAGATGGACCTTAGTCAGCAAAGTATGCCTCCTAAAAATCTTCTCTCCCCTAAGAGACCTACATCTCCCCTCCCCTTGCCTTATTATGATGGTATTTAAGCCTGAATTCCAAGCCACCTCAGGGAGTTACTCCTTTTCCTCTAGATAGCTTTCACATACATATACATGAGGTATGCATGTTAATAAACTTCTGCTTGTTTTTCTTTGGTTAATCTNTTCACAGTCCAACTCTCACATCCATACATGACTACTGGAAAAACCATAGCCTTGACTAGATGGACCTTAGTCAGCAAAGTATGCCTCCTAAAAATCATCTTCTCTCCCTTAAGAGACCTACATCTCCCCTCCCCTTGCCTTATTATGATGGTATTTAAGCCTGAATTCCAAGCCGCCTCAGGGAGTTACTCCTTTTCCTCTAGATAGCTTTCACATACATATACATGAGGTATGCATGTGAATAAACGTCTGCTTGTTTTTCTTTGGTTAATCTGTTTTTTTTTTTTTTTTTAATTGCAGGGTTTTCAGCCAAACACTCAGAAGGGTAGAGGGAAAGTTATTTTTCCTCCCCTACACTATCCTATTGGTGGTGTTCTGAACATATATACTTATGTTTGGGATCTGGACGTCTATCTGTTTTCAAATAGGCTTCTCAACATTCCTCTGCCCTCACTCTATGTCCAGAGTTATGTGGTTCCCTAAACCTATAGGGATTTTGGTGTGTCAGTCAAATTGATTATTGGCTTTCCTTACTGCTGGTTGAGGAGTTTTCTTTCTTTGGTCTGCCAATAAATTGCCACATATCTTTCTGCTGTGGTTTTATTTTTCCCCCTTCTCCCCTTCTCCCCATCCCGGTAGGTCTAGGCCCTGAAAAGCTTTTTTTTTTAAATGATATTTTAGTGGAATTTTGTGAGGGTGTGAAATTAGATGTGTGGGATTCTTAGGCTCCTTCCTAAGGCAGTTTCCCAGTCCTGAGATTAGGGAGAGACTTTCCCCACTCAGAAAGGCTGCTTTCTCTTCTGAAGGATGTGAGGTTCACCTGAGGATTGGCTGCCTGTGGGCTAGTGAAGGGCTTCCCAGGTGGCTCAGTGGCAGAGAATCTGCCTATCAATGCAAGAGACACAAGAGACACCGGTCTGATCCCTGGGTGGGGAAGATCCTCTGGAGGAGGAAATGGCAACCCACTATGGTATTCTTCCGGGAAAATACTATGGACAGAGGAGTCTGGTGGGCTACAGTCCATGGGGTTGCAAAGAGTTGGATGTGACTGAGTACACACATGGGCTAGTGAAGATTCGGGGCTTTGTTCATGGCTGTATTCTCTGAGGCTCAGTGTACTTTCTAGGGACAAGACAAAGGACCTGACAATACCATGCTTGCCTTGAACCATGGCACCATCTTCTCTTTTTTTCAATATTATACCTTTCATTTTTGTGACCACATGCAACCCCAGTCCCTCCCCTGTCTCAGGTGACCCGAGTTGAGTGCACATCTTCCTGAAGGAACCAGAAATCATTTTCTTTTTTAAACTTTATATTTTATACTGGAGTATAGCTGATTAACAGTATTGTGATAGTTTTAGATGGACTGCAAAGGGACTCAACCATATGTATACATGTATCCATTCTCCCCCAAATTCCTCTTCCATCCAAGTTGCCATGTAACATTGAGCAGAGTTCCCTGTAATATACGAGTGAGCTAAGTTGCTTCAGCCATGTCCAACTCTTTGTGATCCTATTGACTGTAGCCCACGAGGCCCCTCTGTCCATGGGATTCTCCAGGCAAGAATATTGCCGTGGGTTGCCATGCCCCCCTCCAGGGGATCTTCCCGACCCAGGGAACAAACCCGTCTCTCATGTCTCCTGCACTGGCAGGTGGGTTCTTTATCTTTAGCACCACCTGAGGTAGGTTCTTGTTGGTTATTCATTTTAAATATAGCATATACATGACAGTCCTAAACTCCCTAACTATCCCATCTCCCCATGCTTTCCCCAGCAACCATTAAGAACCGGAACTGATTTTCTGAAGGGCCTCACTGGGGCTAGAGCTCCCAGAACTTTTCCTTTGCCTCTATCATATTTCTCATTCTTTTACTGCCCCTTCATGTTACGGCTTAGCTATTTTGCTGGGTGTATTTAAGAGACTAATAATGGCTTCATGCATTATACCTTAAAACCCTTTTGCTTTCAAGCAGTAACTCTCTCATGCTTATAGCTCAAGGAATGCTAAAGGTGAACTATTCAGGCAGTATTTGTGACTGAGAGGTTTCCCTCCAGCATCTGTTTATGTAAAACCACTCCAGGGGTGACATCTTTGTGACTTTGTTCCCATTTGGGAGCTCAACTAGCTAAGTTTATTGGGAGTAAAGTAAGGGAAACCTTAGGAGTACAGAGTTTTTATGGCTGAAAGAGAAGATGCTGCCTTGAAACTTGTTTCTACAGTGTTTCGATGTACTGATATTCCAATCATGCAGAAATCGACTGGATTTCATGGAATTTGAAGTTCATCGAAAGACAATCTGTTGGAGTCATTTCGTGAACTCAAAGCATTCAGAGAAAAAGTGTTTGCTCAGCTATGGTGATTGAGAAATTGAAGGCAGCTAGAGTGAAATGTCATGCTTGGTTATCTGGTGCTCTGATGCNTGATCCCTGGGTGGGGAAGATCCTCTGGAGGAGGAAATGGCAACCCACTATGGTATTCTTCCGGGAAAATACTATGGACAGAGGAGTCTGGTGGGCTACAGTCCATGGGGTTGCAAAGAGTTGGATGTGACTGAGTACACACATGGGCTAGTGAAGATTCGGGGCTTTGTTCATGGCTGTATTCTCTGAGGCTCAGTGTACTTTCTAGGGACAAGACAAAGGACCTGACAATACCATGCTTGCCTTGAACCATGGCACCATCTTCTCTTTTTTTCAATATTATACCTTTCATTTTTGTGACCACATGCAACCCCAGTCCCTCCCCTGTCTCAGGTGACCCGAGTTGAGTGCACATCTTCCTGAAGGAACCAGAAATCATTTTCTTTTTTAAACTTTATATTTTATACTGGAGTATAGCTGATTAACAGTATTGTGATAGTTTTAGATGGACTGCAAAGGGACTCAACCATATGTATACATGTATCCATTCTCCCCCAAATTCCTCTTCCATCCAAGTTGCCATGTAACATTGAGCAGAGTTCCCTGTAATATACGAGTGAGCTAAGTTGCTTCAGCCATGTCCAACTCTTTGTGATCCTATTGACTGTAGCCCACGAGGCCCCTCTGTCCATGGGATTCTCCAGGCAAGAATATTGCCGTGGGTTGCCATGCCCCCCTCCAGGGGATCTTCCCGACCCAGGGAACAAACCCGTCTCTCATGTCTCCTGCACTGGCAGGTGGGTTCTTTATCTTTAGCACCACCTGAGGTAGGTTCTTGTTGGTTATTCATTTTAAATATAGCATATACATGACAGTCCTAAACTCCCTAACTATCCCATCTCCCCATGCTTTCCCCAGCAACCATTAAGAACCGGAACTCATTTTCTGAAGGGCCTCACTGGGGCTAGAGCTCCCAGAACTTTTCCTTTGCCTCTATCATATTTCTCATTCTTTTACTGCCCCTTCATGTTACGGCTTAGCTATTTTGCTGGGTGTATTTAAGAGACTAATAATGGCTTCATGCATTATACCTTAAAACCCTTTTGCTTTCAAGCAGTAACTCTCTCATGCTTATAGCTCAAGGAATGCTAAAGGTGAACTATTCAGGCAGTATTTGTGACTGAGAGGTTTCCCTCCAGCATCTGTTTATGTAAAACCACTCCAGGGGTGACATCTTTGTGACTTTGTTCCCATTTGGGAGCTCAACTAGCTAAGTTTATTGGGAGTAAAGTAAGGGAAACCTTAGGAGTACAGAGTTTTTATGGCTGAAAGAGAAGATGCTGCCTTGAAACTTGTTTCTACAGTGTTTCGATGTACTGATATTCCAATCATGCAGAAATCGACTGGATTTCATGGAATTTGAAGTTCATCGAAAGACAATCTGTTGGAGTCATTTCGTGAACTCAAAGCATTCAGAGAAAAAGTGTTTGCTCAGCTATGGTGATTGAGAAATTGAAGGTAGCTAGAGTGAAATGTCATGCTTGGTTATCTGGTGCTCTGATGCCAGATGAGAGTAAAAGCTTAACTTTGTTTTTGAAAGCCACCGTGGAAAGTGGAAACACTGATTCTGGATTGCTGAGTAGTGGGGTATTATTCATGTATCCAGAAATAGAAGGACTCTTGCCTCAGTGGGCTGAGGTGACAGCATCTATTCTTATTATTGCAATATAGCCCAGTTGCTTTCTTTTTTTTTTTTTTTTAATTTTGAAAGAGTAAATATTTAAATAGGCAATACAGAAACGTTATTGCCAGTTTTCCTCCACAGGCCATGCCTGGTTAGTGAAAAGAAAGAGTCAGGCAGAATTCACAGGTGGAGAAAAAATATTGCAGAAATGACATGTAATCCTTTTAAAGCAGGGGCATTGGAATTCTCGACTTGCAATTGGCCAAACTGAGCAAACTTTTCTCTGAAAAGGCATTTTAAAGGAAAAAAATTATGAATTTTCTTAAGCCCTGTGATTAGAGTATAATGCGTATTTATGGTCCCCCCAGGTGATACACAATAAAAATGGTTAAAACCTTTAGTCCTTTTAGTAGTTCACAGTTTTATTGCCAAAGTTATTTTGTAGATTTTATGCTTAAAGCAAGGTCAGTGTATTGCACTGTATAAATTATTCTAAGTAATTGCTCAGTTATTTTATAGCTTAGTCACAGGATTTTTTCATTATTAAAAGTAGCCTTTCTTTTAAAGTTAGGATGGGAAGGGCAATATAAATCACAGGGCAGCTTGCCATTGGGGGTTTCAGTTTTACCTGTGATAAGGGTTTAATAACAATCTGGCCCAGACACCAGTTCCCTCTCAATTACCTTTCCACATGGGCATTAGTTCACACTGTTTATTAAAAACTCTCCTTGTAGTTTTTAAATGGAGTGTTTCAGATTAATGGCCCCCATGGAGTTTAACTTCATTGCACTTCATTAAAGCTAGATTGCACAAAAGGTTACTTCAATTAAATCCAGAACTCGACCTTAAATCTATATAGATTTTTTTTCAGAAAATGTGATAAAATTGTTCTGCCAATCCTTTGAGATTAACAAGGCAACATCCCTTTTAGTTACCCAAGTGCAAAACTCATGAGCCTGTTCTGAATTTTCCCGTAGCTATATATTTGGAGCTTTACGAAATTAGAAGCCAATCCATGAAAAGAGCCTGGGGTTATAAGTGGATGAAGTTACTGAAGACCAGACCCACCATGTGAGGCTAGAGTTTGTGAAACCTTTTGTTACATTTGAGTGGATGCAGTAAGTTGAGTACTTTAGAAAAAAAATTTTTGTTTCCCATATAATAAAAATATATTTCTAAATAGCTTGATTTGTGTGTTCCAACAGAGAAAATGATACAAAATTTTCACTCTTCCTAAGACTTTTTTCCCCCTGGCTACAACAACCTGTAAAGCATAGCTTGTGGCAGGTCCTAACTGTTGTTTCCTCTGAAAATTCATGATAATTGGAAGCATTAATTACTTATCCTACTCTGTGAGAGTATGGCCTCATTATCTTCAGGCAATGTGTGAATGGATGCTCATTAATATCACAACTCAATAACTCAATTTTTTTTTCTTTTTGTGAGTTTCAAATGACTCAGTGAAACCACCCCATACTCATTTTCTCTTCCTTTTGGGTAGGTGAGATGTCAAAATTGTGCCTTTAGCCCATATTTGTATCTTGCTTATAATTTTAAGAGCTCTTATACTTTAGTTTTATTTTTAATGCTTTTGATTTTTATTCTTAAAAAAAAAAAGTCCAGTTGAAAATGTCTACATGCTTAAAGAACTGATACTATCATTGTTTGTCTTTGAATATCTTGCGTATCCGAGTTTGTTTTTTGATTTTTGTTGTTCTGCTTTTCTGCTGGTATTTTTGCTTTTTACTGGGATTTTATCTGCTTTTTTGCTTGAAAGTGGAACTTAGTAAAGGATGCAAAATAATCTAAGTATTTATTCCAATATCTCATATTTATACCTGACAACATTCACTGCATGTTTGCGTGCAGGGTCAGTACTCAGCAAAGAGAAGAGCATTGGGCGCCTTTTGTGTTTTCCCAGGAGGCTACCACACAGGCGAACTTAGGGTCTGGCTCTCAAGCTGGTAGGCTCAGAGATTAGATTTTGTCAACAAATCATCTACAGTGAGGGTAGAACTCGCAGAAGCCAAACTCATAAGACTAATTTAAAATTCACTTTTCCAAAGTGAACTACAGTGATCACATCAACAAGAATGCTCATTTGAACATCATCCTGCAGACAGACCTGCTTTAGAAATCTAAACTTTTCTAGATGGTCACTTGCCCACAAAGAGGCTAAGAAAGTTCTAAGTTTGGTATTTTTAATCTCTGCCATGCAAGGGGGTCTTGCTAATGTAACCATTATGCTAAAATCCTTTGGCTAAGGTTCTCTGTTTGAGACTGTCCTCAATGTCTGCATCTCTGACTTTTTGTGTCCTGCTTTTGACAATCCATTTTACCATTGCCACATCCAATTGTTAAGTTCCTTAATGTGATGAATCAGATTATTGTTTATTTATTTATTAAATTTTTATTGGAGTATAGTTGATTTACAGTGTGGTATTAGTTTCTGCTGTACAGCAAAGTAAGTTAGTAATACATATCCACATATCCACTCTTATTTAGATTCTTTTCCCATATAGGTCATTACAGAGTACTGAGTAGAGTTCTTGGGCTATACAGTAGGTCTTTATTAGTTATCCATTTTACATATTGTAGTGTGTATATGTTCATCCCAATCTACCAATTTATCTGTCCCTCCTTTCCCCTTTGGCAACTATAAATTCAGATTATTACTTATTTTGCTGACCTGCAATTTATTCTGTCTCTTTGAGGTGATGTTACTTAGCTTGGTTCTGATACTTCGGATCTTGATTTCATACTTTAATTCACGAAGAGTGATATTTTACAGTTTATCTTGTGTTGAGATATAATTGGCATATAACATTGTGTATGTTTAAGGCGTTCAACATGTTGATTTGATACATTTATGGGCTTCCCTGGTGGCAGAGCTGGTAAAGAATCCTCCTGCAACGCGGGAGACCTGGGTTCGGTCCCTGGATAGGGAAGATCCCCTTGAGGAGGGCATAGCAACCCACTACAGTATTCTTGCCTGGAGAATCCCCATGGACAGAGGAGCCTGGAGGGCTGAGGTCCATGGGGTTGCAAAGAGTCGGACACGACTGAGCAACTAACGCTAACACTATATTCCAATATGGTTTTTCACTGCAGCGTTAGTTAGCACTTCTATCACATCATTTCATTTTGGTGGTGGGTAGAATTAAGATCTGCTCTCTTAGCAATTTTGTTAACAAGTTTATAATATAATATTTTAAAATCTGTAATCACTGAGCTGTGCCTTAGGTCTCCAGGACTTACTTATCTACTGGTTTAAGTTGTACCCTTGAATAACATCTCCCAAATTCCCTGCACCCTAGCTCCCAGTAACCAACATTCTACTCTCCATTTTTATGAGTTTGGTTTTGTTAGATTCCATATATAAGTGATATAATACCCTTAGAGAGTGATCTTAATTTTCTTTTTTCCAAGTAGTTGAAATAACATTTTATTACTTTACTGTCAACAACTAACATTTAACTCTCATAATAGCTATGTCAGGAATACACAGCAGATGAGGATCATCCGCAGTAGATAAGGAAACTGAGGCTTTAAAAATTTATCCAAATTCACACAGAGTAATTGGGCAAACCAGTACTGAAAGTGACGCATTCTTACTACAGGCCCTTAGATAAGGAAACTGAGGCTTTAAAAATTTATCCAAATTCACACAGAGTAATTGGGCAAACCAGTATTGAAAGTGACGCATTCTTACTACAGGCCCTCCTGATGGAAGACTGTTTCTTTCTATCGACTAGAATGCCTAGCAGAGTGCTGGGATCATTGCGGGTGCTTACTACATATTCATACAAAAATAAATGAGAATCCATCTATGAAAACAAAATGAGACAAATTATTAGTACCTTGAGGCAACATTAATTGTGGAAATCTAGGCTTCGTGCTCCTCACTTAACTCTGTCAAGCTACTAAACTAATTTCAGTTTTATGATTTGGAAAATGAGCATCATAATTCTTCTTGATGTAAATTAGTCAGGGTGTGACTGGACCATGAAGATTCAAGACAGGTTATTGGAATGGCCATGAGTCATAGACATATGGAGGAAAGTTTAGGAAGATAGTAAGCAGAAAGTTCAGGATTATAACCAAGGCTTTCTAGGTCATAGAGTTATAATGGAGGTCAGAACCCTGGATAGATCCTTGGTCTACAGCGATCGGTAACTGTGAGAAAACTCTTCCAGATTCAGTTCAGTTCAGTCGCTCAGTCACGTCTGACTCTTTGCGACCCCAGAGAATGCAGCACGCCAGGCCTCCCTGTTCATCACCAACTCCCAGAGCTTGTCCTAACTCATGTCCATCAAGTTGGTGACACCATCCAACCATCTCATCTTGTCCCCTTCTCCTCCTGCTCTCAATCTCTCCCAGCAGCAGGGTCCTTTCCAATGAGTCAGTTCTTTGCATCAGGTGGCCAAAGTATTGGAGCTTCACTTTCAGCATCAGTCCTTCCCATGAATATTCAGGACTGATTTCCTTTAAGACTGACTCTTCCAGATTAACACCTTTTATTTACATTTTGCTTTCCTGGGTGACCTCTCCCCGGGTAAAATTCTCTGGCTTGAACTTTGAAGGTTTCTAAGTTTGGAGGGAGATTTTTATTAATGAGGTGTGTGTGTGCATGCTAAGTCGCTTCAGTCCTATCCGACTCTATGTGACCCTATGGGTTGTAGCCCCACTAGACTCCTCTGTCCATGGGATTCTCCAGGCAAGAATACTGGAATGGGTCGCCATGCCCTTCTTCAGAATATCTTCCCAACCCAAGTCGATTTGGGTCTTTTGCATCGCCTGTATTGGCAGGTGGGTTCTTTACCACTAGCGCCATCTAGAAAGCCCATTAATGAGATGTTCAAGTTGCAAATGTCAGAAATCAACTCTGGCTGACTTCAGTAAAAATTAATTAGAAGTAATGTTCATTAGAAACATTTTAGAAGAATCAGTGACAAGTCTGGAGAACCATACTCATAAAATAGGGAGGAACCAAATGAAACTAGGCAGCTGAGAACACAGCCATTAGCCCTGCTGCTAATGAACAGTTCCTGCCCTGATGCTGCTGTGCTCGTAACTCCTCTGTCACAATGACAGACTATCGACCATCTTCAGAGCTTTGCATCACTTTCTCAAGATCCTAAACCTGAGCAGAAGCTCTGCTTGTTCAGGCTCAGGTTGTTCAGGCTTGGGTCATGTCTCTGCCCTGCTTTCTGGGAGCAAAAATGTCACATATCTGTTCTTTCTTTGGCTTCTGTAAAGGAAAGTGTTCCAAATAGAAATGTGGGGAACTTTATTTTATTATTTTATCTTAATGAATCTTTTCTTTGAATTTCAGGATTCTCACTCTTGGACAGCTGGGTGAGCTTTTGGACTGGCTTTAGCTTTGGCTCTCAACCTCTTCCCACCCACCCATCAGGCTGTAAATGCTGTAGCTGAAGCTCATTGAGTATGGCTAATACACAATGGCTACAACTTGATTTTAGTGTTCTGCTTACTTTTCCAGGTTTCTGATTTGACTTAGATTTGTGACCCCAGGGACTGTAGTTCACTAGGCTCCTTTGTCCATGGGATTTTC
>SJYW01037217.1:177859-195972 GCA_006410735.1 Raphicerus campestris | reverse complement strand
CTTCTCCATCATCACAGTTCAAAAGCATCAATTCTTCAGTGCTCAGCCTTCTTCACAGTCCAACTCTCGCATCCATACATGACCACTGGAAAAACCATAGCCTTGACTAGACGGACTTTAGTCGGCAAAGTAATGTCTCTGCTTTTGAATATACTATCTAGGTTGGTCATAACTTTTCTTCCAAGGACTAAGCATCTTTTAATTTCATGGCTGCAATCACCATCTGCAGTGATTTTGGAGCCCCCCTCCAAAAAAAGTCTGACACTGTTTCCACTGTTTCCCCATCTAGTTCCCATGAAGTAATGGGACCGGATGCCATGATCTTCGTTTTCTGAATGTTGAGCTTTAAGCCAACTTTTTCACTCTCCTCTTTCACCTTCATCAAGAGGCCCTTTAGCTCCTCTTCACTTTCTGCCATAAGGATGGTGTCATCTGTATATCTGACATTATTGATATTTCTCCCAGCAATCTTGATTCCAGCTTGTGCTTCTTCCAGTCCAGCGTTTCTCATGATGTACTCTGCATAGAAGTTAAATAAGCAGAGTGACAATATGCAGCCTTGATGTACTCCTTTTCCTATTTGGAACCAGTCTGTTGTTCCATGTCCAGTTCTAACTGTTCCTTCCTGACCTACATACAGATTTCTCAAGAGGCAGGTTAGGTGGTCTGGTATTCCCATCTCTTTCAGAATTTTCCACAGTTCATTGTGATCCACACAGTCAAAGGCTTTGGCATAGTCAATGAAACAGAAATAGATGTTTTTCTGGAACTCTCTTGCTTTTTCGATGATCCAGAGGATATTGGCAATTTGATCTCTGGATCCTCTACCTTTTTAAAAACCAGCTTGAACATCAGAAAGTTCATGGTTTACGTATTGCTGAAGCCTGGCTTGGAGAATTTTGAGCATTACTTTACCAGCATGTGAGATGAGTGCTATTGTGCAGTAGTTTGAGCATTCTTTGACATTGCTTTTCTTGGGATTGGAATTAAAACTGACCTTTTCCAGTCCTGTGGCCACTGCTGAGTTTACCAAATTTGCTAACATATTGAGTGTAGCACTTTCACAGCCTCATCTTTTAGGATTTAAAATAGCTCAACCTGAATTCCATCACCTCCACTAGCTTTGTTCATAGCGATGCTTTCTAAGGTCCACTTGACTTCACATTCACAGGACATCTGGCTCTGAGTGAGTGATCACACTATCGTGATTATCTGGGTCATGAAGATATTTTTTGTAGTTCTTCTGTGTATTCTTGCCACCTCTTCTTAATATCTTCTGCTTCTGTTAGTTCTCTACCATTTCTGTCCTTTATTGAGCCCATCTTTGCATGAAATGTTCTCTTGGTATCTCTAGTTTTCTTGACGAGATCTCTATTCTTTTCCATTCTATTTTTTTTCTCTATTTCTTTTTATTGATCATTGAGGAAGGCTTTCTTATCTCTCCTTGCTATTCTTTGGAACTCTACATTCAAATACGTTTATCTTTCATTTTCTCCTTTGCTTTTTGCTTCTCCTCTTTTCACAGCTATTTGTAAGGTCTCCTTAGACAGCAATTTTGCCTTTTTGCATTTCTTTTTCTTGGAGATGGTCTTGATCCTTGTCTCCTGTACAATGTCATGAACCTCCATCCATAGTTCATCAGGTACTCTATCTATCAGGTCTAGTCCCTTAAATCTATTTCTCACTTCCACTGTATAATCATAAGGGATATGATATAGGTCATACCTGAATGGTCTAGTGGTTTTCCCTATTTTCTTCAATTTCAGTCTGAATCTTGCAATAAGGAGTTCATAATATGAGCCACAGTCTGCTCCTGATCTTATTTTTGCTGACTGTATAGAGCTTCTCCATCTTTGGCTGCAAAAAATATAATCTCATTTCGGTGTTGGCTATCTGGCAATGTCCATGTGTAGTGTCTTCTCTTGTGTTGTCGGAAGAGAGTGTTTGCTATGACCAGTGGATTCTCTTGGCAAAACTCTATCAGCCTTTGCCCTGCTTCATTCTGCACTCCAAGGCCAAATTTGCCCATTACTCCAGGTGTTCTTGGCTTCCTACTTTTGCATTCCAGTCCCATATAATGAAAATGACATCTTCTTGGGTGTTAGTTCTAAAAGGTCTTATAGGTCTTCATAGAACCATTCAGCTTTAGCTTCTTCAGCATTACTGGTAGGGGTATAGACTTGGATTACTGTGATATTGAATGGTTTGCTTTGGAAACAAACAGAGATTATTCTGTTGTTTTTGAGATTGCATCCAAGTACTGTGTTTAGGACTCTTTTGTTGACTATGATGGCTACTCCATTTCTTCTAAGGGATTCCTGCCCACAGTAGTTGATATAATGATCATCTGAGTTAAATTCACCCATTCCCTTCCATTTTAGTTCGCTCATTCCTAGAATGTGAATGTTCACTTTTCTTAGGTGGCTTTGCATACCTACATTAATTTTTATGTCTCTGAAAAAAGGGGTGAAAATGAGATGGTCTTTGTGAGGATTCAGTATGAAGGGTATATAAGAAAAACATAATATCATACATGAAATCTCTTAACACAGAGAGTAATAGATGAAGGGGTGTAGTAGACCTTAATTTCTCTTCCATTTCTTTTTATAATCATTGCTTTTTTTTCACTGTTCATTACTTAAAAAAATATGTTCCAGTGTTCTGCAGGTTAACTGGGTTTCCCTGATAGCTCACATGGTAATGAACTTGCCTGCAACACAGGGGACCCAAGTTAACTATTGCTGTTAACTAATATTATCAAATGAAAATTTATTATTTATTTAAATATATATGCTGATTGCTCTGACTTCTAAAGATAGACTTAAAATCAATTTTATTGTAAGAAGAGTCTCAATAAGTCACTGAATCAGCAACTTTAGGGTTTATGGTAGGGGGAAAATGACAATTTTTTAAAAACTGAAATAGCTTAACTCTGATAGCAATATATTATGGTAATCAAATTCAACAGATTCAGTCTCAGAGTGATAAATTAAGTCCCACAGATCATAGAATATCTACTTTTCAGGAAGAAAAGGTTTTTTCTTGACGGTTTGACTCTTCATGTAAGGATTAGATACAGACATTCAAAATAGTTTTAGATCTTTGCAGTTAAAAATATATCTAATTCCATCTTCATGTATATCTTTATCTCTAGTTCTACTTTACCTCCTTGACCATCTCTATGTCTAGATCTTCCTATTATGTATGTCTCTCATATGTGTGTACATGCATGCTAAGTTGTTTCAATCATGTCCAACTCTTTCTTATCCCGCAGACTGTAGCTCACCAGTTTCTCTGTCCTTGGGAATTCTCCAGGGAAGGATACTGGTGTGGGTTTCCATGTCCTCCTCCAGGGGATCTTGCTGACCCAGAAATGGAGTTTATGTCTCTTATGTCTCCTGCATTTGCAGGTGGGTTCTTGACCACTAGCACCACATGGGAAGCCCTAGCTCATATATATGTGTCATTAATAGTATACTTCCATGTCATACAAAAAATATGACACAGTGCATTTCAGTAAATGGAAATGTTAACAAATAAGTATATTAAGAACCAGTCTGAGCTAACATTAACCTTTTCAGAATGATATGAACTTCTTTCCTGATAAATAAAAGAAAAAAAATGACCACATTACTAAAATTTAATTTTTTAAAATGGGAAAAAAACTAAGGTCATAGTCAATTTAATTGTTCTTTTCCATTAGAATAAGTTCACTTGAAAAAACTTTAAAAAGGACTACTTTAGTTTAATCTGAAAGAAATACATGACACCAAATCTATGTTCTGACATTTTCATNTAAAAATGGGAAAAAAAACTAAGGTCATAGTCAATTTAATTGTTCTTTTCCATTAGAATAAGTTCACTTGAAAAAACTTTAAAAAGGACTACTTTAGTTTAATCTGAAAGAAATACATGACACCAAATCTATGTTCTGACATTTTCATGTAAAATTATTCCATTAAGTTGTACTCTAATCAGTATTTGAAAGAATTAGGATTTGTTTAGCATTAGGGAAATTCAGTGTAAATATTTTCTTAATATCTTTCAGCATTTCTACTTCAGTCTTGAAAGCAACAGCTATGTGCTTTTTCTCTGAATAATTCCCTTAATGACTCTAGACATACACCCTAATGAATGTACCAAGTCTCTCTAGCATTCTTGTTTCTTTATTTTGATTTCATTCTGATGGTTAATGATATAACACATGGCTTGATTATATGCCCAAACAGTTCATAGTATCAAGAGGTGATAACTGACTAGCTTTTAAAGGCCCATGAAATCAAGCATTTACAGTAAAGGCACCTCTGGAAACACTGCATGTTTTTGTCTCTGTGAACATTTTAAGGCCCCCTTTTCCATCTCAGCTTGTAGTTGTAGGTTTGGGGAAAATCAGTCAACCCAGTGTCTTAATGTAGCTAGCCTTCCTGGGGAGCAGTTTAAGACAGATGCTAACAAATCCTTTTGAGTCCTGTAGTCGAGAACTAGTCAATGTTCCTCTGCATTTGGTTCTGAATCCTTACACTGCAGACAGAGCAACAGAGAAAGGACAAATTGGGTAAAGTTATTTGCAAAATCTAAAACCAATGGTGAAATAATATTTAGAGTAAATAAGAAACTTCTTCAAATCACTGAGAAGAAGAGATCAGAAGATTATTAATAGGAAATTAACAGAAGGTGAGCCCCAAAAGAGAGATTCTCACAAAAAGTCCATAAAAGAACATGTAAACATAGCAGCTTTTATGAAGGCAGGGAGATTGAGGCCGTCCAGTATCTACTGGGAGAAAAAGTAGGTGGGTAATTAAAACAGTGGGAGTGCCCTTTCAGAACTACTATGTAGCAGTTTGAAGCTAGATATTATAAGGAATATGAACTATAAAAATTATGCAAGATTCACTATGTAATATTTTACCTCATTTGTGAAAACTTAAAAACAAGTCCTCAGAGAACAACAAAACATATTTTGCAAGAAGTGGGAAAACAAGGAAAATGGGAGCCTAATCAAATAGAGTAACCCTGAAGCCTTAATAAAACAAGGTACATAATGGTGAGCTCATTCATTCCTCTTTTGGATGGACAAGTAGAATTTGGGGCAATGGGAACACAATTTGCTCACCAACTAAACTAGAAAATAAAATAATTGTTCAGTTCAGTTGCCCACCCATGCCCAACTCTTTGCCACCCCATGGACTGTAGCACACCAGGCTTCCCTGTCTGTCACTCTGAGAGCTTGCTCAAACTCATGTCCATCGAGAAGCTGATGCCATCCAACCACCTAACCTCTGTATCCCTTTCTCCTCCTGCCTTCAATCTTTCCCAGCATCATGGTCTTTTACAATGAGTCAGTTCTTTACATCAGGTGGCCAAAGTACTGGAGCTTCAACTTCAGCATCAGTTCTTCCAATGAATGTTCAGGTATGATTTCCTTTAGGATTGATTGGTTTGATCTCCTTGAACTCCAAGAGACTCTCAAGAGTCTTCTCCAATATCACAGTTCGAGAGCATCAATTATTTGATACTCAGCTTTCTTTACCAACTCTCACAGCCATAGATGACTACTGGAAAAACATTAACTTTGACTAGAGAGACCTTTTTCAGTAAAGAATAATGTCTCTGCTTTTTAATATGCTTTCTAGGTTTGTCATAGCTTTTCTTCCAAGGAGCAAACATCTTTTAATTTTATGTCTGCAGTCACCATCTGCAGTGATTTTGGAGACCAAGGAAATAAAGTCTCTCAGACACTGTTTCCATTATTTCCCCAACTATTTGCCATGAAATTATTGGCCTGGATGCCATGTTTTTAGAATTTTGAGTTTTTAGAATATTGAGTTTCAAGCCAGCTTTTTCACTCTCTTGTTTCACTTTCGTCAAGAGGCTCTTCAGTTCCTCTTTGCTTTCTGCCAGAAGGGTGGTGTCATCTGCATATCTGAGGTTATTGATATTTCTTCTGGCAATCTTGATTCCAGCTTGTGATTCTTTCAGCCCAGCGTTTCTCATGATGTACTCTGCATATAAGTTAAATAAGCAGGGTGACAATATGCAGCCTTGACATACTCCTTTACCAATTTGGAACCAGTCCATTGTTCCGTGTCTGGTTCTAACTGTTGCTTCTTGACCTGGATATAGATTTCTCAGGAGGCAAATAAGGTAATTTGGTATTCCCATCTCTTTAAAAATTTTACACACTTTGTTGTCATCCACACAGTCAAAGGCTTTGGAATGGTGACTAAAGCAGAAGTAGATGCTTTTCTGGAACTCTGTTGCTTTTTCTGTGATCCAACGGATGTTGGCAATCTGATCTCCAGTTCCTCTGCCCTTTCTAAATCCAGCTTGAACATCTGGAGATTCATAGTTCACATACCAGGTTGAAGCCTTACCTGGAGAATATTGAGCAGTGCTTTGCTAGTGTGAGATGAGTGCAATTTGGTGATAGTCTGAACATTCTCTGGCATTGCCTTTCTTTGGGATTGGAATGAAAACTGATCTTTTCCAATCCTGTGGCCATTGCTGAGTTTTCCAAATTTGCTGGCATATTAAATACAGCACTTTCACAGCATCACCTTTCAGGACTGGAAATAGCTCAGCTAGAATTCCATCACTTCACTAACTTTGTTCGTAGTGATGCTTCCTAAACCCCACTTGACTTTGGATTCCAGGATGCCTGACTCTAGGTGAGTGATCACACCATCATGGTTATCTCTGTCATCAAGATCTTTTTTGTATAGTTCTTCTGTGTATTTTTGCCACCTCTTCTAAATATCTTCTGTTTCTGTTAGGTCCATACCATTACCTGTTATTTATTGTGTCATCTTTGAATGAAGTATTCCCTTGGTATCTCTAATTTTCTTGAAGAGATCTCTAGACTTTCCCATTCTATTGTTTTCCTCTATTTCTTTGCATTGATCACCGAGGAAGGCTTTCTTCTCTCTCCTTGCTATTCTTTGGAACTCTGCATTCAGATGTGTATATCTTTCCTTTTCTCCTTTGCCTTTAGTTTCTCTTCTTTTCTCAGCTATTTGTAAGGCCTCTTTAGACAACCGTTTTACCTTTGCATTTCTTTTCCTTCAGTTCAGTTCAGTTGCTCAGTCATGTCCGACTCTTTGCGACCCCATGAATTGCAGCATGCCAGGCCTCCCTGTCCATCACCAACTCCCGGAGTCCACCCAAACCCATGTCCATTGAGTCGGTGATGCCATTCAACCATCTCACCCTCTGTCATCCCCTTCTCCTCCTGCCCTCAATCTTTCCCAGAATCAGGGTCTTTTCAAATGAGTCAGCTCTTCACATCAGGTGGCCAAATTATTGGAGTTTCAGCTTCAACATCAGTTCTTCCAATGAACACCCAGGACTGATCTCCTTTAGAATCTACTGGTTGGATCTCCTTGCAGTCCAAATGACTCTCAAGAGTCTTCTCCAACACCATGGTTCAAAAGCATCAACTCTTCAGGGCTCAGCTGTCTTTATAGTCCAACTCACATCCATACATGACCACTGGAAAAACCATAGCCTTGATTAGACGGACCTTTGTTGGCAAAGTAATATCTCTGCTTTTTAGTATGCTTTCTAGGTTGGTCATAACTTTCCTTCCAAGGAGTAAGTGTCTTTTAATTGCATGGCTGCAATCATCATCTGCAGTGATTTGGATCCCCCCAAAATAAAGTCAGCCACTGTTTCCACTNTAACTGTTGCTTCTTGACCTGGATATAGATTTCTCAGGAGGCAAATAAGGTAATTTGGTATTCCCATCTCTTTAAAAATTTTACACACTTTGTTGTCATCCACACAGTCAAAGGCTTTGGAATGGTGACTAAAGCAGAAGTAGATGCTTTTCTGGAACTCTGTTGCTTTTTCTGTGATCCAACGGATGTTGGCAATCTGATCTCCAGTTCCTCTGCCCTTTCTAAATCCAGCTTGAACATCTGGAGATTCATAGTTCACATACCAGGTTGAAGCCTTACCTGGAGAATATTGAGCAGTGCTTTGCTAGTGTGAGATGAGTGCAATTTGGTGATAGTCTGAACATTCTCTGGCATTGCCTTTCTTTGGGATTGGAATGAAAACTGATCTTTTCCAATCCTGTGGCCATTGCTGAGTTTTCCAAATTTGCTGGCATATTAAATACAGCACTTTCACAGCATCACCTTTCAGGACTGGAAATAGCTCAGCTAGAATTCCATCACTTCACTAACTTTGTTCGTAGTGATGCTTCCTAAACCCCACTTGACTTTGGATTCCAGGATGCCTGACTCTAGGTGAGTGATCACACCATCATGGTTATCTCTGTCATCAAGATCTTTTTTGTATAGTTCTTCTGTGTATTTTTGCCACCTCTTCTAAATATCTTCTGTTTCTGTTAGGTCCATACCATTACCTGTTATTTATTGTGTCATCTTTGAATGAAGTATTCCCTTGGTATCTCTAATTTTCTTGAAGAGATCTCTAGACTTTCCCATTCTATTGTTTTCCTCTATTTCTTTGCATTGATCACCGAGGAAGGCTTTCTTCTCTCTCCTTGCTATTCTTTGGAACTCTGCATTCAGATGTGTATATCTTTCCTTTTCTCCTTTGCCTTTAGTTTCTCTTCTTTTCTCAGCTATTTGTAAGGCCTCTTTAGACAACCGTTTTACCTTTGCATTTCTTTTCCTTCAGTTCAGTTCAGTTGCTCAGTCATGTCCGACTCTTTGCGACCCCATGAATTGCAGCATGCCAGGCCTCCCTGTCCATCACCAACTCCCGGAGTCCACCCAAACCCATGTCCATTGAGTCGGTGATGCCATTCAACCATCTCACCCTCTGTCATCCCCTTCTCCTCCTGCCCTCAATCTTTCCCAGAATCAGGGTCTTTTCAAATGAGTCAGCTCTTCGCATCAGGTGGCCAAATTATTGGAGTTTCAGCTTCAACATCAGTTCTTCCAATGAACACCCAGGACTGATCTCCTTTAGAATCTACTGGTTGGATCTCCTTGCAGTCCAAATGACTCTCAAGAGTCTTCTCCAACACCACGGTTCAAAAGCATCAACTCTTCAGGGCTCAGCTGTCTTTATAGTCCAACTCACATCCATACATGACCACTGGAAAAACCATAGCCTTGATTAGACGGACCTTTGTTGGCAAAGTAATATCTCTGCTTTTTAGTATGCTTTCTAGGTTGGTCATAACTTTCCTTCCAAGGAGTAAGTGTCTTTTAATTGCATGGCTGCAATCATCATCTGCAGTGATTTGGATCCCCCAAAAATAAAGTCAGCCACTGTTTCCACTGTTTCCACTGTTTCCCCATCTATTTGGCATGAAGTGATGGGACTGGATGCCATGATCTTAGTTTTCTGAATGTCTCTGCCTCCTGTACAATGTTATGAACCTCCATCCTTAGTTCTTCAGGCACTCTGCCTATCAGATCTAATCTCTTGAGTCTATTTGTCACTGAATAAAGTAATTGTATTTTCTTCCAGTAATCTGAAATTGAACTGTGATATACAGATAATTCTGTAACTAGAAGAATAGAAGCTTGAAGTCATTGCTGGTAAAAAATATAGGTAGTGGCATTGGTGATCACAGGAGCACTGCAATTTCATAATCACTTTCATCAGTTATGCAGAGTGCTAGGTGACTTCTACATAACTTTATCTGTAAACTCTGGACAATTCAAAAAGTACAAAAAACAGTGGGTTTGTTTTTTTTTTTAACATCTCCATGTTGTAATTTCATATTATATTCTCCAACTCTAAGAATTCCCACTGGAAATTCAGACTTTGGGTCCATTATACACCAAATCATATTTCAGTGGGCCCAGCTCTTGAGTGAACCAAAACTGCCAGTAGACTAGTTACACACGACGCCATCCTCTCATTCACCTTTGGACAAATCTGTCAACATTCTGCCTCTTGTTACTGCTTTGGCCAGGAGTTGGAGACCTCACGGCCCCTATCTTCCATCTTAATTCTGTCATCAGTAGTAGCAACAGTACCCTGTCCATCCCATCCTCCTGGACAAGTTCATCATCTTTAATGAGGAAGGACAGTGAGAAGGCTTTCCCACTCGTATGTGTGATCCTGTGATTGGCTAGTGTCCAGTTTGCAGCAAGTGTCCAATAGGTTATCCTCTTCCATACAGGTTTCTTTATAATGTACAAAAATGGATATTTTTCTAATATTGCTAGTGTTACATAGCATACATCATTGAGCCTGCTTTTAGATGCTGCTGATAGATATTTCATCTTACCAGCTTCTTGGAAGCATGGTCATTAAAGTAGACCTCTGAAGAGCCCATAAACTGGTTCTCTAGATGCTCCTCAGTTTTAATATGCTCTGGTGTTTTGGGGCACAGGAAAATTGGCCAATATGAAGACACTGCAATAGTAACTATTCAAAAGGAGACAGAGAAAAAAGAACTTGAAAAAGAAAAACAAGCATAAGTGAGATGCTGGAAAATTCTATTGGTCTATCATATATGCAGTTGAAATCACAAAAGGAATGGAGAGGAATGCATAAAAATATATTTTTAAAAAGTGACTGAGTGCAGATTGGTTCAAGATTGCAGAGTATAAGTATATGCAATCATCTTCTGCAAGAGGCCTCAAATCACAACTAACTGTTGAACAACCATTCACAGGAGGATACTGGGACACATGAAAAAAGATAGCCCATATCCAAAGACAAAGGAGAAACTTCAATAAGAAGGTAGGAGAGACGCAATCATGATAAAATCAAATCTCATACCTGAAGGATGAGTGATCCACAAACTGGAGAACAATAATACCAAGAAGTTCTCTCACTATTGTGAAGGTTCTGAGCCCCATGTCAAGCTGGCAAAGAGACTAGAAATACCAAGGGAATCTGACTTTGAAGGCCAGCTGGATTTGATTGCAAGATTTCCAGCGGAGTGGGGGACACAGAAACTCTACACTTGGAGGGTACAAACAAAACACTGCATGCAGTAGGACCAAGGGGAAGGGAGCAGTGACCCCACAGGAGACTGAACCAGATTGACTTGCCAGTGTTGTAGGGTCTTCTGTGGAGGTGTGGGTTGGCAGTGGCTCACAACAGGGAGAGAGGCACTGACAGCAGCAGTCCTGGGAGGTGCCTCTTGGTGCCAGCCTTCTTGGAGGTCACTATTANAGTGTTACATAGCATACATCATTGAGCCTGCTTTTAGATGCTGCTGATAGATATTTCATCTTACCAGCTTCTTGGAAGCATGGTCATTAAAGTAGACCTCTGAAGAGCCCATAAACTGGTTCTCTAGATGCTCCTCAGTTTTAATATGCTCTGGTGTTTTGGGGCACAGGAAAATTGGCCAATATGAAGACACTGCAATAGTAACTATTCAAAAGGAGACAGAGAAAAAAGAACTTGAAAAAGAAAAACAAGCATAAGTGAGATGCTGGAAAATTCTATTGGTCTATCATATATGCAGTTGAAATCACAAAAGGAATGGAGAGGAATGCATAAAAATATATTTTTAAAAAGTGACTGAGTGCAGATTGGTTCAAGATTGCAGAGTATAAGTATATGCAATCATCTTCTGCAAGAGGCCTCAAATCACAACTAACTGTTGAACAACCATTCACAGGAGGATACTGGGACACATGAAAAAAGATAGCCCATATCCAAAGACAAAGGAGAAACTTCAATAAGAAGGTAGGAGAGACGCAATCATGATAAAATCAAATCTCATACCTGAAGGATGAGTGATCCACAAACTGGAGAACAATAATACCAAGAAGTTCTCTCACTATTGTGAAGGTTCTGAGCCCCATGTCAAGCTGGCAAAGAGACTAGAAATACCAAGGGAATCTGACTTTGAAGGCCAGCTGGATTTGATTGCAAGATTTCCAGCGGAGTGGGGGACACAGAAACTCTACACTTGGAGGGTACAAACAAAACACTGCATGCAGTAGGACCAAGGGGAAGGGAGCAGTGACCCCACAGGAGACTGAACCAGATTGACTTGCCAGTGTTGTAGGGTCTTCTGTGGAGGTGTGGGTTGGCAGTGGCTCACAACAGGGAGAGAGGCACTGACAGCAGCAGTCCTGGGAGGTGCCTCTTGGTGCCAGCCTTCTTGGAGGTCACTATTAGCCCAATCATAGAGCCTGTAGGCTTCAAGGCTTGTCACCTGAGGCTAAACAACTAACAGGGAGGGAACACAGGCCCACCCATCAACAGACAACCAGATTAAAGTTTTAATGAGCACATACCTGCCCAACAGATCAAACCCAGGTTTCCTCACCACCAGTCCCTCCCATTAGGATGCTTTCACAAGCCCCTCCTCTTAGCCTCATCCTTTGGAGGGCATACAGAAGAGGTAAGAAGCACTACAATCCCACAGCCTCTAGAATGAAAACCACAATTAGAAAGAACCAAAATGAAGAGGCAGAGGATTATGTCCTAGATGAAGGAACAAGATAAAACCCCATAAAAACAATGAAATACAGTGGAGATAGGGAAACTTCCAGAAAAAGAATTCAGAAGAAATGATAGTGAAGATAATCCAGAATATCAGAAACAGAATGGAGAAGTTTCAAGAAAAACTTACAGAAGACCTAGAAGAACTAAAAAACAAATGAACAGAGATGAAACACTGAAAGGGATCAATGTCAGGATAAATGATGCAGAAGAATGAATAAGTGACCTGTCAGCAGAATGGTGGAAATCACTGCTGTCAAATGGACTATAGAGAAAAGAATGAAAATAAATGAAGACAGTCTGAGATCTCTAGGACTACATTAAACACACCAACATTCACATTATAGGGGTCTCAGAAGGAGAAGGGGCTTCCCCAGTGGCTCAAGTGGCAGAGATTTCACCTGCAAAGTAGGAGACCTGGGCTTAGTCCCTGGGTCAGGAGGATCCCCTGGAAAAAGGAATGGCTACACATTCCAGTATTCCTACCTGGAAAATCCAATGGACAAAGGAGCCTGGAGAGCTAGTTGGACATGACTGAGTGACTAAGCAATCAATGACAGAACAGATCATCAGACAGAAGATTATTAAGGAAACATAGACCTAAAATGACACTTTAGATGAATTAGACTTAATTGACATTTATAGAGCATTCTATCCAAAAGTAGCAGGCTATGCATATTTCTCAAATTCACAAAGAACATTCTCCAGGATTGACCGCATGCTTGGCCACAAGGCAAGATGTGGTTAGTTTAAGAAAATTGAAATCATATCAAGCATCTTCTCTGATCACAACACTATATGATTAGGAATAAACTACAAGAAAATAACTCAGAAAAAAAAATGACAAACACATGATGGCTAAAAATATGCTACTAACAGCCAGTGGATTATTGAAGAAATAAAAGACTAAATTAAAAAAAAATACCTAGATACAAATGAAAATGAAATCACAGTTGTCCAAAATCTATGGGATGCAGCAAAAACAGTTCTAAGAGGAAACTTTATAGGACTACAATCTTACCTCAAGAAACAAGAAAAATCTCAGATAAACAACCTAACTTATACTTGAAACAACTAAAGAAAGAAGAACAAACAAAACCGAAGTTAGTATGAGGAAAGAAATAATAAATAGCAGAGAAGAAATTAATGAATTAGAGAAAAGGAAAACAGTCCTAAAGATCAGTGAGGACAAAACCTGAAAAGATAAAAACTTTTAGTCAGACTCATCAAGAAAAAAGGGAGAGCACTCAAATCAATAGAATGAAAAAGAAAAATTACAACTGACTCCAGAGAAACAAAAAGGATCATAAGAGACTACTATGAGCAACTATGTGTGTGCCAAGTCACTTAAGTCATGTCCAACTCTGTACGACCCTATGAACTGTGGCCTGCCAGGTTCCTCTGTCCATGGGATTCTCCAGGCAAGAATATTGGAGTGGGTTGTCATTTCCTTCTCAGGGGATCATCCCAACCCAGAAATCAAACCCATGTCTCTTACATCTCCTGCATTGGCAGGTGGGTTCTTTACCACTAGCACCACCTGGGAAGCCCATGAGCAACTATAAACCAGTAAAATGGAAAACTTGGAAGAAATGAACAGATTTTCAGAAAGGTACAGCATTCTAAGACAGAACCAGGGGGAAACAGGAAATATGAACAGAACAATCACAAGTACTAAAATTGAAACTCTGATTAAAATCTGCTGACAAGCAAAATTCCAGGACCTGATGGCTTCACAGCAGAAATCTTTCAAATATTTAGAGAAGATTTAACACCTATATTTCTGAAACTGTTCTAAAGAACTGCAGGTGAAGGAAAACTTCAAAACATATTCTATGAGAATACAAAACCAGACAAAGATACCATAAATAAAGAAAATTATAAGCCAGTATTATCAAGTGGCTCAGTGTAAAGAATCCACCCGCCATTGCAGGAGATGCAGGTTCAGTCTCTGGGTCAAGAAGAGCCCCTGAAGGAAGGAAGTGGCAACTCACTCCAGTATTCTTGCCTGGAAAATTTTACAGACAGAAGTGCTTAGGGTATTACAGTTCACTGGGTCGCAGAGTTGGGCATGACTAAGATAGTGGAGGTGATGGAATTCCAGTTGAGCTGTTTCAAATCCTGAAANTATGAGACGTCAATTGTGTTAGAGTATTTTGAGCTGCCTGTATATTAAAGCTCAGGGGCGTGTTCTTATGTTGCTGGAGAATTTGCATGGTATGTCTTGCTCTGGAACTTGTTGGCCCTTGGGTGGTGCTTGATTTCAGTGTAGGTATGAAGGCATTTGATGAGCTCCTATTGGATAATTTTCCCTGTATTCAGGAATTCTCTGATGATCTCAGGATTTGAACTTAAGCCTCCTGATTCTCGTTTTCAGATTTATTTTTACAATACAGGCTGGGATTTTAACATAGGTATAGTTGATATGCAAAGGGCTCTAATGTATAAAGCAGACAGCAGACAAAAATAGATGAGCACTGTAAGCAGGAAGATGGAAATCCTAAGAAAGAACAAATAATGTCTGCTAAAGATAAAAACACTGTGCATGTGTGTTGCATGTTCAGTTGGTTCAGTTGTGTCTGACTCTTTGCAACCCCATGGATGATAAACCATCAGGCTCCTCTGTCCATGGGATTCTCCAGGCAAGAATACTTGAATGGGTTGCCATGCCCATCTCCAAGGGATCTTCCCAACACAAGGATCAAACCTGCTTCTTCTGTTTCCTGCATTGTCAGGTGGGTTGTTTACCACTTACATCGCCTGGGAAGCNATTCTCCAGGCAAGAATACTTGAATGGGTTGCCATGCCCATCTCCAAGGGATCTTCCCAACACAAGGATCAAACCTGCTTCTTCTGTTTCCTGCATTGTCAGGTGGGTTGTTTACCACTTACATCGCCTGGGAAGCATCCCCCACTGCCCACCCCCCCAAAAAAAAAACCCCACTGTAATCGAAGTGAATAATGTTTTAATGGACCCACTGGTAGAGTTAGATGTGACTGAAGAAGGGATCTCCAAGCTTGGGGATATATCAATATAAACTGCAAAAACTGAAAGGCAAAGAGAATAAAGACTGAAACAGAATGAAATACCAAAAAACTGTGGGACAAATACAAAAGGTGTAAAACATGCATAATGGAAAAATAAAGGAACATAAGAAATAATTGAAGCAATATTAACTGAATAGAACATCAGACAAAAAACCCCACAAACCTAGAAAGCTTAGAGAACACCAAGCAGAATAGATACCAGTAAGCAAACAAGCAGAAACACCACCAACAAAAAACTACAGCTAGGCTAATCATTTTCAAGCTACAGGTAATCAAACATGAAGAGAAAATTTAAGAAGAAGCTAGAGCTATTGTGTAGTGGGGGTGGGCAGTGAAACTACTTTACCTACGAGTTCAATTCAGTTCAGTCACTCCGTCATCTCTGACTCTTTGCGACCCCATGAATCTCAGCAGGCCTCCCTGTCCATCACTAACTCCCAGAGTTCACTCAAACTCATGTCCATCGAGTCAGTGATGCCATCCAGCGATCTCATCCTCTGTCGTCCCCTTCTCCTCCTGCCCCCAATCCCTCCCAGCATCAGAGTCTTTTCCAATGAGCCAACACTTTGCATGAGGTAGCCAAAGTACCAGAGTTTCAGCTTTAGCATCAGTCCTTCCAATGAACACCCAGGACTGAGCTCCTTTATAATGGATTGGATGGATCTCCTTGCAGTCCAAGGGATTCTCAAGAGTCTTCTCCAATACCACACTTCAAAAGCATCAATTCATCGGTGCTCAGCTTTCTTCACAGTCCAACTCTCACATCCATACATTACTACTGGAAAAACCATAGCCTTGATTAGACGGACCTTTGTTGGCAAAGTAATGTCTCTGCTTTTCAATATGCTATCTAGGTTGGTCATAATTTTCCTTCCAAGGAGTAAGCATCTTTTAATTTCATGGCTGCAGTCACCATCTGCAGTGATTTTGGAGCCCTCCAAAATAAAATCAGACACTGTTTCCACTGTTTCCCCATCTATTTCCCATGAAGAGATGGGACCAGTTGCCATGATCTTCGTTTTCTGAATGTTGAGCTTTAAGCCAACTTTTTCACTCTCCTCTTTCACTTTCATCAAGAGGCTTTTTAGTTCCTCTCACTTTCTGCCATAAGGGTGGTGTCATCTGCATATCTGAGGTTATTGATATTTCTCCCGGCAATCTTGATTCCAACTTGTGTTTCTTCCAGTCCAGCATTTCTCATGATGTACTCTGCATAGAAGTTAAATAAGCAGGGTGACAATATACAGCATTGACGTACTCCTTTCCTGATTTGGAACCAGTCTGTTATTCCATGCCCAGTTCTAAATGTTGCTTCCTGACCTGCATATACGTTTCTGAAGAGGCAGGTCAGGTGGTCTGGTATTCCCATCTCTCTTAGAATTTTCCACAGTTTATTGTGATCCACACAGTTTAAGGCTTTGGCATAGTCAAGAAAGCAGAAATAGATGTTTTTCTGGAACTCTCTTGCTTTTTCGATGATCCAGCAGATACTGGCTATTTGATCTCTGGTTCCTCTGCCTTTTCTAAAACCAGCTTGAACATCTGGAAATTCACAGTTCACGTATTGCTGAAGACTGGCTTGGAGAATTTTGAGTATTACTTTACTAGTGTGTGAGGTGGGTGCAACTGTGCGGCAGTTTAAGCAATCTTTGGCATTGCCTTTCTTTAGGATTGGAATGAAAACTGACCTTTTCCAGTCCTGCGGCCACTGCTGAGTTTTCCAAATTTGCTGACATATTGAGTGCAGCACTTTCACAGCATCATCTTTCAGTATTTGAAGTAGCTCAACTGGAATTCCATCACCTCCAATTGATGCTACCCAATATCAAGATTTATCATCAAGCTACAGTAATGAAGATGTCCTGATATTGGATAAAGAATAGAATAGATCATGGGACAGAATAGAGAACCTAGAAATAGACTCACATAAATATGCTCAAATGATATTTGATGAAGGTGCAAGTGAAAGTTGCTCAGTCTTGTCCAACTCTTTGAAATCCCATGAACTATACAGTCCATAGCACTCTGTAGGCCAGAATACTGGAATGGGTGGCCTTTCCCTTCCCCAGGGGATCTTCCCAACCCAGGACTGAACTCAGGTCTCCTGCATTGCAGGCAGATTCTCTACGAGCTGAGCCAAAAGGGAAGCCCAGGAATACTGGAGTGGGTAGCCTATCCTTTCTCTAACAGATCTTCCTGGCCCAGGAATCGAACTGGGATCTCCTGCATTGCAGGTGGATTCTTTACCAACTGAGCCATCAGGGAAGCCCAAAGACATGTGAAAGTGCAACAAAAGGTGCTGAAAAAATTAGACCTTCACATATTAAAAAAGTCAATGTAGATACAGAACTTACATCCTTTACAAAAATTAACTGAAAATGAATTATAGGCCTATGTGCAAAACACAAAACAACACAAGATAACATAGGAGAAAACCTAGGTGGACTTGGATATGGTGATGACTTTTCAAATATAACATCAAAGGTACACTCTATGAAAGAAAGAATTGATAAACTGAATTTTATTAAACTTAAAAATTTCTGTTCTGCTAAAGGCAATGTCACGAGAATGAGAAGACACATTTTCAAAAGACACATCTGATAAAGAAGTGACAGCCAAAATATACTAGGAACATTATAGTTTCAACAGTAAGAAAAAAAAAAAAA
>SJYW01037217.1:162361-173513 GCA_006410735.1 Raphicerus campestris | reverse complement strand
CTTGGAAAGTGGGGTGGATATTTGGTTTTTTTTTTTTTTTTTTTTTTTTTTGCGTAACTGAAATAGCCTATCACTGTCATTCTTCTCCAAACTAAGGGAGAGTATGCTCTAAAGGCAAATCCAGCTTCCATTTAAGAAGCTGGCAAATGTTTCTTAATTTTTAATTGGAGGTCTTAGATTCAAAAGCAAGTTGTTTTTTTTTTCTCTTAAGCAGACCCCTTGGCTTGCTTGCCCACTGTGCTATCCTATATCTTCCCTTCCATTGTGTTTTGCCACCATTGCAGAGTATCTCTCCATCTATTTTTATGTCCAGTTTCTATGATCGGACATCATGTTCTAGCATTGGGTTTCCTACTACCGTGTTTTTGCCTACTTTTAGATTATTAATTCACTTGTTGTCTTTATGTAGATCTTAAATTATCAAAGTTTTTTAAGTTATAAGGGAGAGAGTATGCTTCATAAGCTGAAAAGTAAAAGCATCCCCCAGCATTTCTTTCTATCCCTGTGGAATCGGGCAAGCTAGATTCCAAGAGACATCTGTCTGTTTTCCTTAATATTTCAATTACTTGTAATGAATGCATTTATTTTGTAATACCAAAGATTGCATATCATTCTGCAAAAACTCAAGGTGGCATTTTGTGTGTGTGCACAATCCTGTCTGACTGTGTGGGACTGCATGGGCTTTGGCTCACAAGGCTCCTCCATCCATGGGATTTCCCAGGCAAGGATACTGGAATGGGTTGCCATTTTCATCTCCAGGGGATCTTCTTGACCCAGGGATTGAACTCATGTCTCCCTTATCTCCTGTATTGGCAGGCAGATTCTTTACTACTAAACCACCTGAGAAGCCTAAGATAGCATTAAAGTTTCTTAATATAAATGCATGAGATTTGTCCTTTTTTCTCTTTCTATCTGTTATTTATTTATAATGTTTTCTTTTTCTTTTCAATAATGTCATGATTTTGAGGCAGGAAATTTCTAAGCTCATTGAAATTTGGCTTTACATTTATTTTTCTCTGCTTTGATGAGGACTGCCAACTTCTGGAAATGAACTCTGTGCTTTCATTTCACAGATTCACTTCTAATGCCAAGTCTCATTTTTGTCTTCTCTCTTTGCTTCTCAAGCTTCAGATTGGCAGCATAATGGTGTGTGCAGTGCTCTTTTTATGTTGAAAGCAAATGACTAGAGGCAACTTGTAGCACTTTATTCAAATTAACCAATATATTGTGAAGGCAGGAATGCTCAAGGCACGGATTTTCACTATGAATTTCATATTAGACAACTGTGGATTAATCATTAGCTGCTAGTTGGTAAGTAACATCTGTTTCTGAACATTAGATTATAATTAACCAGCAGTTAATTGAATACAATTTTATACTTTATTTAGAAGATAGAGAAAAAATAATCCATACCTTACTTTTCATTATGTTACATTTATGTTTCTATCTGTCTTATGTATCTGTGAACTTTCTGATATGCTCAGTGCCCTGCACAGTGCCTGGAAAATTATTTTTTTGTTGCTGTCTTGTCTGACTCTCTTGTGACCCCATAAACTGTAGCCTGCCAGGTTCCTCTGTCCATAGGATTTTCCAGGCAGTAATACTGGAGTGGTTTACCATTTCCTTCTCCAGGTGATCCTCCCAGCCCAAGGAGGGTCGAACTCACATCACCTGGATTGCACAAGGCCTCTTTACCTGCTGAGCTACCTGGAAAGCCCAGCAAACAGTAGAAAAAAGTGAAAGTGAATATTTGTTGGATGAAAAATAACAGGCAAGACCATAAGAACTTGGGACAAGGAAATTTTTTTCAAAATTTGAGATTTTCTTATCACAGAACAATTTTAAGATCAGCATGCTGGGATCCCAGCCCTTGGCAGAGCAAATTCCTATCCAGAATGATGTAATAGGGAGAAGTTTTAAGACTTATTCTCTTGGTAAATTTTGAACTTTAAAAATATATGATTGACTATAGCCACCATGCTGTACATTACATTATTTTATAACTGCAAAAATTTGTACCTTTTGACTCCAGCACCTATTTTGACCACCTCCAACACCCATACTTCTGGTCACCATTATTCTTTTCTGAGTTTTTTTTTTCTTTTATTTGTTATTTATGTATTATTTTAAAGTTCACATACAAGTGAAATCATATAGTATTTGTCTTTCTCTGTCTGACTTCTTTTACTTATCATGATACCATGAAAGTCTGTTATGTCATCACGAAAGGAAAGATTTCATTCTTTTTTTGTGGCTGAGTAGTATTCCTTTGTATATATATGCCACATATTCTTTGGGCTTCCCTGGTAGCTCAGCTGGTAAAGAATTCACCTGCAATGTAGGAGACCTTGGTGTGATTCCTGGGTCATAACATCTCCTGGAGAAGGGATAGGTTATTCACTGCAGTATTTTTGAGCTTCTCTGGTGGCTTAGATGGTAAAGAATTTGTCTGCAACGTGGGAGACCTGTGTTAGATCCCTGCGTTAGGAAGATCCCTTTGAGGAGGGAATAGCAACACACTCCAGTATTCTTTCCTGAAGAATCCCTATGGACAGAGGAGCCTGGCTGGCTGCAGTCCATTTGGTCTCAAAGAGATGGACAAAACTGCGTTACTAAACACAGCACACACCACATATTCTTTATTCATTCATCCATTGATATACACTTAGGTTGTTTTCATATCTTCTGTATTATGAGAAATGCTGCTATGAACATAGGGGTGCATATATCATTTAAAGTTTTTGTGTTTTCACTTTCTGGATAAATTCTCAGAAGTGGAATTTCTGAATAATTTGGTAGTTCTATTTTTTCCCTTTGGATGAACTTCCTACTGTTTTCCATTGCATCTGCACTGATTTACATTTTCATCAGCAATGCAGGAGGGTTCCCTCTTCTCCACACTTTTGCCAATACATATTTCCAGTTTTTTTGATACTAGCCATTCCAACAGGTGTGAGGTGATATTGTGGTTTTTATTTGCCTTTCCTTGATGATTAATTATGATAGCATCTTTTCTTGTTCCTTTTGGCCATATGTATGTCTTTGAAAAGACTCTGATGCTGGGAGGGATTGGGGGCAGGAGAAGGGAAGACCAAGGATGAGATGGCTGGATGGCATCACGGACTCAATGGATGTGAATTTGAGTGAACTCTGGGAGTTGGTGATGGGCAGAGAGGCCTGGTGTGCTGCGATTCATGGGGTTGCAAAGAGTCAGACATGACTGAGTGACTGAATTGAACTAAACTGAACTGATGTCTTTGGAAAAATGTCTTTTCAGGTTTTCTGTATATTTTTAATAGGATTATCTGTTTATTTGTTTACTAGTGACTGGATATTTGATAAGTGACTAGTCCCTTATCAAATATTTTATTTGTAAATGTTTTCTCTCATTCAGTTAATTGCTGTTTCATTTGGTTTTTCTGCTGCATAGCTTGATGTGGTCCCACATGTTTTCTTTTGCTTTAGGAGTAAGATTAAAAAAATTATTGTCAAGACTGACATCAAGGAACTTATTCCTTATGTTTTCTTCTAGGAATTTTATGGCTTCAGTTCTTACACTCAAGTCTTTAATTGAGTCTTCAATAACATTTTGGGTTATGTTTGTGTATGGTTAATAGTCTAATTTCACTTTTTCACATGTGACTATTTTCCCAACACCATTTTTTGAAGAGAATGTTGTTTTCCCATTGTATGTTCTTGGTTCCTTTGTTGTTAATTAATTGACTATGTCTTTGTGGGCTTATTTCTAGGTTGTCAATTCTGCTCTATTAATCTATTTGTCTATCTGTATCGTGCTTTGTTTATTATAGCTTTGTGATATAGTTTGACATCAGGAAGCATGGTGCCTCCAGGTTTGTTCTTCTTTCTCAATCTTACTTTAGGTATTCAGGGTTTTCTGTGGCTAAATATAAAATCTAGGGTAATTGGTTCTATTTCTGTGAGGAAAAAAAAAGCCATTGGAATTTTGGCAGGGATTGCATTATATTTGTAAATTGCTTTGGATAACACGGACATTATAATAATAATAAATATTCTAATCCATGTGCATAGTATATCTTTCCATTTACTTGTGTCTTCTTTAATTTCTTTCATCAATGTCTTATAGTTTTCAGTATACAGATCTTTTCCTTCTTGGATAAATTTATCCCTAGGTATTTTATTCTTTATAATGCAACTGTAAATGAGATTGTTTCCTTAATTTCTTTTTCTGGTAGTTTGTGGTTAGTGCATAAAAAACAGTAAAAATTTGAGCATTAATTTTATACCCTACAGATTTACTGAATTCCTTTTTCAGTCCTAACAGTTTCCTGCCCCACGCCCCCCGCCAAGAGTCTTTAGAGTATTCTATATATAAAATCATGTCATCCACAAATAGTGACAGTTTTACTTCTTTCCTCCCAATTTTGATGATTTTATCCCTTTTTCTCATCTGATTGCCTTAGCTAGGATTCCCAGTACTATGTTGAATAAAAGTGGCAAAAGGGGGCATTCTTGTTTTGTTTCTGATCTTAGAAAAATAACTTTCACCTTTTCTTGTGGAGTATGTTGTTAGAACAATGAGCTTGACATACATGGCTTTTATTATTTTGAGGTACATTGCTTTGATATCCACTTTGTTGAGAGTTTTTTTTTTTCTTTAATCATAAATGGATGTCAAATTTTGTTAAATGCTTTTTCTACACCTACTGAGATGATTATATGATTCACATCATTCATTTAGTTAATGTAAGGTATCACATCAATTGATTTGTAGATATTAAATTGTCCTTGCATCTATGGAATAAGGATTTTCTGTGGTTAATATGGTATATGATTTTTAATGTATTGTTTAGTTCAATTTGCTAATATTTTGTTTAGGATTTTGTACTTATGTTCATCAGGGATATTAGCTTATAATTTTCTTTCTGTAATGTCCTTGACAGGTTTTTGTAAAAGGGTAATGTTAGCCTCAGAGAAGGCAATGGTACCCCACTCCCTGGTATAATGACTTTGAAAGCAGTCCCTCCTCTTTAATTTTTTGAGAGAGTAGGAGAAATGTATAAAATCTTCTTTGAAAGTTTGGTAGAATTTTCCAGTGAAGCCATCTGGTCCTGGATTTCTGTTTCTTGGGAGGTTTCATTATTGATTGAACCTCTTTACTAGTAATCCATCTATTCATATTTTCTTCATCACACAGTACTGGCAGGTTGTATTTTGCTGGGAATTTATCTGTTTCTTCCAGGTTATCCGATTTATTGGCACAAATTGTTCGTAGTAATATCTTGTGATTCTCTGTGGAATTAGTTCTACCTTCTCTTTCATTTCTGGTTTTATTTATTTGAATAGTCTTTCTGTTTTTCTTGATAAATCTAGCTAAAAGTTTGTCAGTTTTGTTTATTTGCCCAAAGGACCAGCTCCTAGTTGTTTCATTCTTTTCTATTGTCTTCTTTCTCTTTGATTTCTGCCCTGACATCTTTTATTTCACTTTTTTTCTTTAGCTTGGGGCTTTATTTTTTCTCTTTTTCTAGTTCCTTTGGGTGTAAAATTACATTGTTATTTGGGATTTTTCTTAATTTTTGAGTTTGGCCTGTATTGTTATGAACTTCCCTCATAAAATTACTTTGGCTGCATCCCATAGATCTTAGTATGTTGTATTGACAGTTTCATTTTTCTCTACATATTTTTAAAATTTATCTTTTGGTTTTTTTTTGTTGACTTCTTAGTTTATTATTAGCATGTTGCTTAATCTTTACATATTTATGATACTTCCAGTTTTCTTCTTGTAATTGAGCTCTGTTTTTCTACCTCTGTAGTTGGAAAAGATGCTTGATGTGATTTCCTTCTTCTTAAATTGCCTGAGAATTATTTTGTGGCCTAACATATAGTCTATTTTGAAGACTTTTTCATAGGCACTTGAGAAATACATGCGTTCCACTGCTTAGATGGAATGTTTTCTGTATGTTATTTATCTGGTGCAATGTTTCATTTAAGATCAATGCTTGCTTATTGATTTTACCTGTGGATGATTAAAAAGCATGATGTGGATGATCATTGATGTAACAGGATATTTAAGTCCTATACAATTATTGTATTGCTGTCAGTTTTCCCTTTTAGGTCTATTAATTTTGCCTTATGTATCTAGGTGCCATTATGTTGGGTGCAGAATGTTTACAATGTCACATCTTCTTGTTGGATTTACCCTTTTGTTCATGGAACATATTTTTTTCTGTCCCTTTACTTTCAGTCTTTGTATTTCTTTATATCTGAATTGAGTCTCTATAGGTGATTTCTTTATATCTGAATTGATGCTTTTGAACTGTGGTATTTAATATAGATGGGTCTTTCTAAAAGTTTTATTCAGCCACTCTATTTAAGCCATTATTTATATGCTTTAGTTCAGTTCAGTCACTCAGTCATGTCCAACTCTTTGCACCCCATGAACTGCAGCATGCCAGGCCTCCCTGTCCATCACCAACTCCCAGAGTCCACCCAAACCCATGTCCATTGAGTCGGTGATGCCATCCAACAATCTCATCCTTTGTCATCTCCTTCTCCTCTCACCTTCAATCTTTCCCAGCATCAAGGTCTTTTTAATGAGTCAGTTCTTCGCATCAGGTGGCCAAATTATTGGAGTTTCAGCTTCAACATCAATCCTTCCAATGAACACCCAGGACTGATCTCCTTTAGGATGGACTGGTTGGATTTCCTTGAAGTCCAAGGGTCTCTCAAGAGTCTTCCCCAACACCACAGTTCAAAAGCATCAATTTTTCGGCACTCAGCTTTCTTTAGAGTCCAACTCTCATATCCATACGTGACCAATAGAAAAACCATAGTCTTGACTAGACAGACCTTTGTTGGCAAAGTAATGTCTCTGCTTTTTAATATGCTGTCCAAGTTGGTCATAACTTTCCTTCCAAGGAGGAAGCGTCTTTTAATTTCATGGCTGCAGTCACCATCTGCAGTGATTTTGGAGCCCAGAAAAATAAAGTCAGCCACTGTTTCCCCATCTATTTGCCATGAAGTGATTATTGACATTTTATTAATTGTAAATAAATTGACATTTATTAATGTCAATATTCTTCTCTTGCTTTCTTCCCTTGTAGTTTAATACTTTTTTTAGTGTTATGCTTAGATTCTTTCCTCTTTTTCTTTTGTATAATAACTACAAGTTTCTGCCTTATGGTTATCATGAGACTTACATATAAGGCTATATAAACAGTCCATTTTAAGTTGAGAACAACTTAAGTTTGAATACATTCTAATAATCTACATTTTTACTCCTCCTTTCATGTTTAATATTTTTGTTGTCCCATTTTATATATTTATATGTGATACCTTAAACAAATTGCTATAGTTATAGGATTTTTCACAACTTTTGCCTTTTAACCTTCAAGCTAGTTTTATAAGTGATTAATCCATTACCTGTATGATATATACCTATACATGCTGCTGCTAAGTCGCTTCAGTCGTTTCCAACTCTGTGCGACCCCACAGATGGCAGCCCACCAGGCTCCCCTGTCCCTGGGATTCTCCAGGCAAGAACACTGGAGTGGGTTTCCATTTCCTTCTCCAATGCATGAAAGTGAAAAGTGAAAGTGAAGTCGCTTAGTTGTGTCTGACTCCTAGCGACCCCATGGACTGCAGCCCATCAGGCCCCTCTGTCCATGGGATTTTCCAGGCAAGAGTACTAGAGTGGGGTGCCATTGCCTACTCCGATACCTATGCATAGTAAGATCTATACTTTCATATGTTTTCTTATGACTAATTAGTGTCTTTCCTTTTAAGCTTAAATAAACTCCTTCAACATTTCTTGTAAAGCTGGCTTTAGAGGTGCTGAATTCCTTGGCTTTGGCTTTGCAGGGCATGCAGAAAAATAAATGCCCTGAAACAAACCTTAATCAATGACCTAATAGGAGTTGATTGATAAGCATTTCAGCTTCCCCATCCCTCTGGTGGGGCAACTCTGAAGTAGGTTTTATCCATTTTCCAGAGGTCTCCCACAGCAGTACCTGCTCCTGAATACACCTTGCACTGGCTTCTCCCTTTATCAGCCTTGCCTCCTACTGCTTCCTGCACAACTCACACATAAACTGCTTCTTCCAGATGTGCCTGTGAAGGAGTCCAAACCAAGACTGTATTTAAGTATTTCCCTATAGCTATTTTTCTTAAAAGCCACCACACTTTGCCATTCATTTGGTTGCCTTGACATCAGGACTTTAAATCTGAAAGTACAAATTCAACAAGTCATACTGATTTTTACTTGAGTGTCTATAGAGAAGTCAAAATCAACAGACAAAGCAAAACTCCCCATGGTCAAAATAACCATTACAGTTCATTAGGATTCTTGTTCAGAATTTTCCAGTTTAAAGAATTTTCTCTCATATATTGATGGTCTAGATTGAATGTGGCCATGTTCTGTGCCACGGTGTGTAACTCTGCCAGAAAGTCACCTCTCTCAGCTCTGTCTGTATAACTGGAGATCAGCTCACCATTTCTGAATGAGTCTTTTACCAGCTTCCTATTAGATCGGACTACTGCCTCTTTGAGCAGACAACAGAAGTAGTAATTATATTTGTTTGTAATGAAAATGAGGTTTTTATATAAACTAATGAGGTTTGTTTAAATACTTACCTTTAAACAAACATTAACTTCCCATTCAATGAGTAGTATTGCTCATTCTGTGAGAGGCCAAGAGGCCCTGGGGCTGACTGAGGGCAGGTGACATGTCCAGTCTGGTGTATATCCTCATTGAGCATATTAGCAAGCTAATGGCCCACAACAATTCAGGAGTTTTTATTTCTTTTTCATTTGGCTAAATTATACTATTAAATGTTGAACTTTAGAACATTAAATATGCCCATGCTATAATTCCATTATAACTGAGTTCTCTGAGCTTCATTTTCCTTTCTCTATAATGGAAATAACACTCTCAGTTTATCTCATGGAGTTTTGGGGAGACTCAGATAAATGTGAAAGTCCTTTGTGAAGTGCACAAGGTAAGAATTTATTTTTATTGAGGCTGAGTATATCATCATAGACTTAATATTCATTTGGTTGATCTTTTAAGATTGCTGCCTATCTGTGTACGGTTAAAGAATTATCAAACAATCCTCAAATTATTCTGCAGCCTATGGAGGCTATATTGATCAAACATAGGTTCCTATTGTATTTTTCCACCATTGTGTTACAGGTCCTGCATGGGAAGGAGCTTCACTTGGGAACTCTGGCCTTGGAGTTAGGAGAACTGTATTGGTAATAACTGACTTTGGCAAGCACTGAAACGTTTTGTGCTTCAGTTTAACCGTTTGTAAAACAAGCCAAATAACTTTACAGGATGATCTCTAACATCCCTAAAACTTCATTAGAAATATCCATGGGGTTCGTTAAAAATGCAGATGAGATTTCTAGGTCTCATCCTAGATTTAGTGAAGCAGAGTCTCCCAGGTTGGGGTTCCCAGTATTCACATTTTTATTAAGAATGGAAAAAGAATATTTCAAGCCCTATTTTTTTAACTTCAACTTTAACTATAGAATTTAATTGGAGCCAGCCTTAGTGAGCCACTTAATTAGAAAACTTGTAAGGTATGTGAATATTCTTGACACTAGTTCCTTGGAAAGTGAAACCATCTAGCTATTTCCTTGTTAAATCGATATGGAAAAGATCAGTGAATTCTTACATTACCATAAAAGTATACTTCTTCTATTAATATATCATATCATCATAAAATGGATTATGAAAAAGGCCTAATAGTCTTTCTTTAATAATGAAAGTTGGCACAGTGGTAGAGAGTCTGCCTGCAAGGCAGGAGACCTGGGTTTGATCCCTGAGTAGGGAAGATTCCCTGGAGAAGGGAATAGCACCCATTCTGGTATTTTTGTTTGGAGAATTCCGTAGACAGAGTAGCCTGGCAGACTACAGTCAGTGGGATTGCAAAGAGTCAGACATGCCTGAGCAACTGACACATATGCAATGGGTTCATGAGCTGTTTGCTTATCAGCTTGGGAGTAAAATTTCAAAAAATAAAAAAAAACATAAAAACTAAAAATTTACCCCTAAAACCAAAATCACTTCATTTGTCAAAACAATAACTGACCCTGTCCTTACTGTCTCCTACCTCCATCAAAGTGAATCATTATCCTTTCTTATCATTTTTTTTCCCAGAGTCTTCTCCATCACCACAGTTCAAAAGCATCAATTATTTGGCACTCAGCTTTCTTCACAGTCCAACTCTCACATCCATACATGACCACTGGAAAAACCATAGCCTTGAGTAGATGGACCTTTTTTGGCAAAGTAATGTCTCTGCTTTTGAATATGCTATCTAGGTTGGTCATAACTTTTCTTCCAAGGAGTAAGCGTCTTTTAATTTCATGGCTGCAGTCACCATCTGCAGTGATTTTGGAGCCCAGAAAAATTACTTTCTCCCGCTCTGAGGATTGTCTTTTTATCTTGTAGACCATGATTTCCTTTGCTGTGCTGAAGCTTTTAATTAGCTTCCATTTGTCTATTTTTGTTTTTGTTTCCACTACTGTCAGAGATGGATCATAGAGAGTCTTGCTTGAATTTATGTCAGAGTATTTGGCCTGTTTTCCTCTAGAGTTTCATAATTTCTTTTTTTTTAAACATATAATTTTTATTTATTTATTTTAATTTTATTTTTACTTTATTCTATGTTACAATACTGTATTGGTTTTGCCATACATTGACATGAATCAGCCACAGGTGTATACGAGCTCCCAATCCTGAAGCCCCCTCCCACCTCCCACCCCATATCATCTCTCTGGATCATCCCTGTGCACCAGCCCCAAGCATCCTGTATCCTGTATAAAACATAAACTGGCGCTTCGTTTCTTACATGATAGTATACATGTTTCAATGCCATTCTCCCAAATCATCACACCCTCTCTTTCTCCCTCAGAGGCCAAAAGTCCGTTCTATACATCTGTGTCTCTTTTGTTGTCTCACATACAGGATCATCATTACTATCTTTCTAAATTCCATATATATGTGTCAGTATACAGTATTGGTGTTTTTCTTTCTGGCTTACTTCACTCTGTATAATCGGCTCCAGTTTCATCCATCTCATTAGAACTGATTCAAATTTATTCTTTTTAAGGGCTGAGTAATACTCCATTGTGTATATGTACCACAGCTTTCTTATCCAATCATCTG
>SJYW01037217.1:75563-154879 GCA_006410735.1 Raphicerus campestris | reverse complement strand
GTTTTGCCATACATTGACATGAATCAGCCACAGGTGTATACGAGCTCCCAATCCTGAAGCCCCCTCCCACCTCCCACCCCATATCATCTCTCTGGATCATCCCTGTGCACCAGCCCCAAGCATCCTGTATCCTGTATAAAACATAAACTGGCGCTTCGTTTCTTACATGATAGTATACATGTTTCAATGCCATTCTCCCAAATCATCACACCCTCTCTTTCTCCCTCAGAGGCCAAAAGTCCGTTCTATACATCTGTGTCTCTTTTGTTGTCTCACATACAGGATCATCATTACTATCTTTCTAAATTCCATATATATGTGTCAGTATACAGTATTGGTGTTTTTCTTTCTGGCTTACTTCACTCTGTATAATCGGCTCCAGTTTCATCCATCTCATTAGAACTGATTCAAATTTATTCTTTTTAAGGGCTGAGTAATACTCCGTTGTGTCTTACATTTAGGTCTTTAGTCCGTTTTGAGTGTACTTTTGTGCATAGTGTTAGGGACTGTTCTAATTTCATTCTTTCAAATGTAGCTATCTGATTTTGCAAGCACCGCTTACTGAAGAGACTGTCTTTCCCCCATTGTATATTCTTGCCTCCTTTGTCAAAGATAAGGTGTCCATAGGTGTGTGGGTTTATCTCTGGGCTTTCTATCTTGTTCCATTGGTCTATATTTCTTTCTCTTCTTATAGCATGGCTTTTTAATGTGAAGTGTTGAATGAGTGAATTCTGATCACATTTGTCTAGAACAAGAAGCAAGCGCATCAAAAAGGCACGTGGGCCCAAATTTGATGCTCCAGCCAATCCCTAATCATCTCTAAATCTCTGCTTCCATCACTGATCTTTTAGTTAGGTTTGTAGTCTTTGTTTTCAACTACCTATTGAAGACCACTTTTTTTGTGTAGAGGAAAACAATGTTTGTTCACTTTAGCTATTGACTATGTATCTATAGGAACTATAGTTTTATGCAATGGCCTTGGCTTNCTGACTCTATGAACGTGAGTCTGAGTGAACTCTAGGAGTTGGTGATGGACAGGGAGGCCTGGCATGCTGCGATTCATGGGGTTGCAAAAAGTCGGACACGACTGAGCGACTGAACTGAACTGAACTGAAGTCCTATAATAAGTGCTGGTGATGCAAGACTAACTCTATTTTGACCTTTATTATATAAATTATATTCAGACCTTCTTTAATACTTTTCTGAAGAAAGAGAGAAGTACTATGAAAATCATGAAGGAGTACATTAAGGTAAATTAATAGAGTCTGGGTATTCACTGATACTAATGATGAGTGAAACTTCATTTCAGGAACCTAAAAAAATTAACATTCTTCTTCTCAATTTTAGCCTGGGGCATTTATGTGAGGAAGTAAGTATGAGGAAGAAATTAGTTGTGTGCTTATCTCTAAAGAAGTTCTATTAGTGGCTTTGGGGAAGATATGAAAATAATGAAAAATATTTGCCAAATATCTGTAAGAAAATAGTCAAAATTTTTGGATGAGCTGCAAATCATATAATCTCGTGTGCCAGGATCATTTATCACATACTTATTCTATATCTTCACTTGATTATTTAATAGCTCACTAAAACTTAGAATATTAGGAAAGAAATTCTTGATTTTTCCTCATCCTCATATTTGCTTCTTCTTAGTAAATGACAACACTGTTCACTATTGTTAGGCCAAAACCCCCTACATGTATCCCACATACAGAGAATCATAAATATTCCAAATCTGATCGTTCCTCATCATGCCCACCAGTTCTATCCAAATCCAAGCTAGCATTTGAGTATAGCTTTCTAATTGCTTCTATTCTTACTTTTCCCTTAATCTATTCTTTCTCTTTATGGCAGAAAGTGAAGAACTAAAGAAACTTTTTATGAAAATGAAAGAGAAGAGTGAAAAAGTTGGTTTAAAACTCAGCTTTCAGAAAACTAAGATCATGGCATCTGATCCTATTACTTCATGGCAAATAGATGGGGAAACATTGGAAACAGTGATACACTTTATTTTGGGGGTGGGGGGCTCCAAAATCACTGCAGATGGTGACTTCAACCATGAAATTAAAAGACACTTGCTCCTTGGAAGAAAAGTTATGACCAACCTAGACAGCATATTAAAAAGCAGAGACGTTACTTTGCCAACAAAGCTCTGTCTAATCAAAGCTATGGTTTTTCCATTAGTCATGTATGGGTGTGAGAGTTGGACTATAAAGAAAGCTGAGTGCTGAAGAATTGATGCTTTTGAACTGTGGTGTTGGAGAAGACTCTTGAGAGTCCCTTGGATTGCAAGGAGATCCAACAGTCCATCATAAAGGAAACCAGTCCTGGGTGTTCATTGAAAGGACTGATGTTGAAGCTGAAACTCCAATACTTTGGCCACCTGATGTGGAGAGCTGACTCATTTGAAAAGACCCTGATTCTGGGAAAGACTGAGGGCAGGAGGAGAATGGTATGACAAAACAGTAGAGTGGGTTTCAAAGGGCTATATGTCATCAAATCAAATCTACACAAATCTAATGGTGTTGGAATGGAGAAGGAAAGGCAACCCACTCCAGTATTCTTGCCTTGGAAATCCCAAGGACAGAGGAGGCTGGTAGGCTATAGTCCATGGGGTCACAAAGAGTCAGACACAACTTAGTGACTAAACAAACAGCAATGATGTTGGAAACATTGGTTTAAATGCTTTTAAGAATATCCTACTTAATTTAAGGGAACAGAAGTAGGTAACATAACATCTAATAGCTTTGACATTCNGAGTGAAAAAGTTGGTTTAAAACTCAGCTTTCAGAAAACTAAGATCATGGCATCTGATCCTATTACTTCATGGCAAATAGATGGGGAAACATTGGAAACAGTGACACACTTTATTTTGGGGGTGGGGGGCTCCAAAATCACTGCAGATGGTGACTTCAACCATGAAATTAAAAGACACTTGCTCCTTGGAAGAAAAGTTATGACCAACCTAGACAGCATATTAAAAAGCAGAGACGTTACTTTGCCAACAAAGCTCTGTCTAATCAAAGCTATGGTTTTTCCATTAGTCATGTATGGGTGTGAGAGTTGGACTATAAAGAAAGCTGAGTGCTGAAGAATTGATGCTTTTGAACTGTGGTGTTGGAGAAGACTCTTGAGAGTCTCTTGGATTTTAAGGAGATCCAACAGTCCATCATAAAGGAAACCAGTCCTGGGTGTTCATTGAAAGGACTGATGTTGAAGCTGAAACTCCAATACTTTGGCCACCTGATGTGGAGAGCTGACTCATTTGAAAAGACCCTGATTCTGGGAAAGACTGAGGGCAGGAGGAGAATGGTATGACAAAACAGTAGAGTGGGTTTCAAAGGGCTATATGTCATCAAATCAAATCTACACAAATCTAATGGTGTTGGAATGGAGAAGGAAAGGCAACCCACTCCAGTATTCTTGCCTTGGAAATCCCAAGGACAGAGGAGGCTGGTAGGCTATAGTCCATGGGGTCACAAAGAGTCAGACACAACTTAGTGACTAAACAAACAGCAATGATGTTGGAAACATTGGTTTAAATGCTTTTAAGAATATCCTACTTAATTTAAGGGAACAGAAGTAGGTAACATAACATCTAATAGCTTTGACATTCAGTTGTGCTGCAGATTCTGTAGACCAGAGTTACATTTACCAGACAGGTCCCTTTAACCTCAATCAAAGAAAATAAAATTCAGTAGTAAGACATTTGTTATCAATTTTAAAAATTGACAAATCCTTCCCAGTTTTAGCAAGCAATGTTTTGGTTGACATTTTATTTTATAAATGTACAATATTATTAAATGTCCTCATATTTAGATTCAATTAGTATACTAAAGAAACTTAATCAATGCTCTGATCAGTTGTATGTTTGTGATGTTGAGTTCCTTTTTGGCAGTGATTTTCCCACAGGGAAGTTGTAGGGCAGAGGACAGGGGAAAGCAGCAAAAATCAGCCTTTATCTGGATTTGAGGATAAAATACAACAGCAATAACAGTAATTCAAGGGAAAAAATGGTACCCATCACAAAATGTGTATGGAAAAGTTCCATGCGATTTCAGAGAAAAGGAGCTCATTTTTAGCGTGGGAAGGAGAAAGCATCAGAGATTTAACAGGAAAGACAATTTGTAATTTGTTCCCACAGAGATAGAGGATGGGGGAAATTCCAAGTGAGAAGAGCTACAGCCTTGGGTGTTTGCAATGAAGGTGGGCTGTTTCAAGAGTGGATGGAGGCCAGATAGTGGAGGGACCTGATGGCTGCAAAGAGGAGTGTGAATGTTGGTAGCTTAAAAGGGATGGTGGAAAGTGAGTAGCATGGTTGAACTTTTGTTTTGGGAAGATGATTATGGCAGCAGGATGAAAGAAGAGAAGAACTTTGGGGGTAGAATTATCAGTGTGATAGTCCAGGTGATGTGATGGGCAATGCAGTGGAAATGATAGAATACTGAAGGGCTGGAGAGGAGAGCTATGTGCAAAGCTTGAAGTCGAGGATGGAAAAGCTAATTTGATGTGGAGAAGGAAAATAAGCTCAATTTTAGAAATGCTGAATTTGAGTCTCTAAGTGATTCCTAAGTGAAGTTGTTGAACAGACAGTTTTACCTATAGAGTTCAGATTTGCATGAAAACTTAGAGGTGGAAAGGGAGTCTTTGTTGGTGATTCAAGAGATTTGGGTTCTTGGGGCTTCAGATTCACATACAAGTCTCCATGTTGCTCCATTAAAATTTTAGCCACCTCCATAGAGGCAACCCCATCCCAAGCCAAATGGCAGGATCAACCCCTCATTTCCCTTTTTCAAAAGGCAGCTCTGAGGCCTTCATTTTGGAGAACACATAAGGCTCTAAGCAATAAAAAAAAAAGAGAAATCTTCAAATGAAAAGACCCATAAACCTGAGTTTTGGATCGGCTAATTATTATAACTGTCTCATAGCAGCTATTCACTCTGAAAGGGACACAGCAAAACAGAGACACCAGAGCCGAGAAACAGCACAAAAAATATCTCTCCTGCAGAACACAGGCCACATGCCTTGAATCAATACAGGCAATATAGAATTAAAGTCATAGGACTGTGAATGTCAAAAGGACCTAGAGAGCATCTAGCTAATGCTCCTTAATTTATGGTAAAAGAAGCTGAAACTTGCAGAGGGTAAGTGAGACTCTTAAGGTCACAGAGGTAGTTATTGGCACAAAAGGGTTTCTCTCAGAGCAGTGGGCTTTTATTGTTTTGCAATAAAAATGAATGGATAAATGCCCATAAAGCAAGAAATAACATGTAACACGTGTGTCTTTATTTTTGCAGCATTGATTGCATTGTTAAAGCAAAGATCCAGGTACAAATATGGTAGAGTTATGCAGTAGCATAAACCTTTCACACACTCCTCTCTATTAGAGAGGGCAATAAAGGACATATGTCTTTAGTGAAAACTTACAGATTTTTGTTTTCAGAATAAAGTGGGATATTTCAAAGCACTAACAGGTAAAAGAAACATAAAAGCATGTATGTTCCTTTTGCTTCTGCTAATGGCCTGGTACCACCTGTTCCTGATCAGATAAAAATGCTGTGTTTTCAGTCTCTATCACTTTTCTGGCCACAGCTGAGGATAATGTGCACTTCTCCAAAGATTAGGTATTTTAGTTCAATGGAGAGTTGTTACACACACAGTTCAATAGCTCTACCTGAGAAATTAGACTGAAATTCTGGAAAGGACGCTTTCTGATGATGTGCTCAGTGCTGCTTACTTCTCCATGGAGCGTGGTCACTGCCCCTGGGGTGGTGGTAGATAAGTTTTCCACTCTTTACTGCCTCCTGGGAGAATTGACTCAAGAGGCATGGAGTACTCAGCACTATGTGCATTATTTTCCATGCAAACCAGCTTTTTTCTTTAGTTTTAAAAATGACTTCATGTCATTGTGGCCCCCATATATTTGAGTATTGTTAGACTCTGAGTCTCCTTTAAGAGTGAGAGTATTAAACAAAACAAATTTTACCCCCCTATACTATTTCTTATGCATTTATTAACATTCCTAGAAGTATTTTCTTGGAATTTAGGTAGGAGATTTATGTTCTGGATCTATTTTTCCTCCCACAATCATTTCTATATTTAAAAGTTTTCAAATACGTTCTACCTCTACAGAAGGGAAACATGATAGATACAATAATATTCCATTGTGTGAGTATATTACATTTGGTTTATCCATTAATCAGTTGATGAACTATTGAATTTTCTTACCTTTTGGATGTTTTAAATAATGCTGATGTGAACACTCGTTTACAAGTCTTTGGATGTATGCTTTCAATTCTTCACCTGCAAGTGAATTGCCTTTTATTTATTTATTTATTTAATTTTTTCAATTTCTTTAACTGTTGTCTGGGTTTTACCATCACATTTTATTTATTTTTTTTTACTTTATTTTACTTTACAATACTGTATTGGTTTTGCCATACATTGCCATGAATCTGCCTTTTAATAGTACCAGTCACTGTTTGGGCTTCCCAGGTAACTCTAGTGGTAAAGAATCCACTGGCCAATACAGGAGACATAAGAGATATGAGTTCATCCCTGGATCAGGAAGATCCCGTGGAAGAGGCATGGCAACTCATTTCAGTATTCTTGCCTGGAGAATCACATCGACTGCGGAGCCTGGTGGGTTACAGTCCATAAAGTCGCAAAGAGTCAGACACAACTGAAGTGACTTAGCGCACATGCACACCATCATTCTTTGGCATGATTAATCTACAGAATAACCAAAAGTTGGTTGCAGATATTTTATTTCTGAAAGGGACATACACTCTTTTATTTTCTTATAGATGAAATTAATGTCAATAGTATTTATTTCTTCTGTACTGAAAAAGGTAAGTATTTTATAGTGGACATGAATGTAAATCTTAGTAGGTGAAAGTGACTCAAGTATGTTAGTTTTTATAAGCTAAAGGAGCTGAGAAAAAAAGTTAATCAGGTCAATAAACCAGGGATGACTAAAATACTGATTACCAGCCATAATTTCATTATCACAACTTTTCCTGGTTGAATACCATGATGGTTAATTTTATGTGTCAACCTGACTGGGCCACAGGTTGCCTGGATATCTGGTCAAACATTATTTTGGATAAGAGTGTTTCAGATTGGAATTGACATTTACTTTGGTAGACTAAATGAAGCAAATTGCCCTCCCTAATATGTGTAGGGCTCATTCAATCAGCTAAAGTCCTGAATAGAGCAAAAAATGCTGATCTGCCCCCAAGGGAGAATTCTTTGCTCCTGTTTTTGAACTGGGACACCAGCTTTTTCCTACATTTGGATTCAAACTGAAGCAATGGTTCTTCCTGGGTATTGAGCCTGCTAGCCTTCAGAATGGAGCTATGCCACTAGCTCTCCTGGGTTTCCAACTACCCATTCACCCTGCAGACCCAGCACTTGTTATCCACTGTAATCAAGTGAGGCAATTTCTTATAATAAATCTCTCCCTACATACACATTTATCTATACAAATATCAATATCATTAGCAATATCAGTCTAATTTATATATATACAAATGTGGACTTCCCAAGCGGCACAGTGGTAAAAAATTCACCCACCGATGCAGGAGATCCAGGTTGATCGCTGGGTTGGGAAGAGCCCTTGGTGTAGGAAATGGCAACCCATGCCAGTATTCTTGCCTGGAAAACTCCAAGGACAGAGCAGCCTGGTGGGCTACAGTCTATGGGGTTCCAAAGAATTGGACAGGACTGAGCACACACATTCCACACCACATACATTTATATGGCTTCCCTGGTGGCTCACTCAGATGGTAAAGAATCTGCCTGCAATGCGGGAAACCTGGGTTCAACCCCTGGTTTGGAAAAATCCCCTGGAGAAGAGAATAGATACTCACTCCTGTATTCTTGTCTGGAGAATTCCATGAACAGAGGAGCCTGATAAGTTACAGTTATGGGGTCACAGAGTCGAACACGACTGAGTAACTAACACACACAGTACACACACACACACACACACACACACACACACACATATATATGTGTATATATATATATTTGTTATTGGTTCTGCTTTCTGGGGTACTCTAACACAAATGTCTGGACACCTTCCCCACTTACTTCCCTCTTGCTGCTAGGACCAGGGCTGACTGGACGTGAGTGGACGGGAGGATCAGAGAGTGGGATGTCACTCCGCCTCCCTTTGGTCTACTGCTGTTTCCCACCGTCTGTGGCTCTCTGATGTTCACATGAGGAGGAAGCTGGTGTGACGTGGAGATGTATATTGGTCAAAAGGTATTGGAGAGGGAAATTTAGCAGAGGGATATGTCTCAAATTTATGATGCCTCTATAGAAAGTTGATTATCAGATTCTTTCATTTGTTAGTGTGTTTTGTTAATTTGTTTCACATGTTCATTTCTCAGGTAAAAACGTTTAACTTGCAGGTTTTATACAGTTGCTGTAAGATTGTTTCAATATGACTTACCATACCTTTTTCATACCAAAATGTGAGATGATGAAAATAAATCCATTAATGTCTTCTGTCTGCCTTTTTGGCTTATTTCTTGTTAACACTTATTACCCATTGTTTACTAAGAGTGGAATATTCCTGAGAGACTCTCTGGCAGAGGACAGTGAGTTCTAGATCTGCCGAGTCCTAAAATTGTCTTCTTTTTTCTTCCAGAAGATGATTTAGTTGCCCTGACTGGTTCTTGAGCTTCATCTTCTCAGTTTTGTTCAGCTTAATCAATATTTGTGGGGCATCTCTTATTCACTGGGCACAGAGCTAAAGCCTTTAGAAGCTCACTTCCTAGTTGGGAGAGAAAACTTGTGAGCAAAAACAGTTCAGTAAATGTTGGTCTGCACTCTGGTCTATACATCCACGACAGGTCCACCCATAATGCTTGCGGGGTCTGGGGCAAGAATAAAGCGCATGTTCCACACATCTAAAGACTAGAAATTTGTAAATCTAACAGACCATTGCCAAATTAGATATGTGCTATCCTCCTCCCTTGATACAGACACTTGTATGACCAGGTTTGAACCTAGAAATATGGCTCCTTGGAGCTCTACATAGGAACATGGCATTGAAGGAAAGCCAGTCCTGGACCTGCAGCCCAACCCCTTCTCGCCCCATTCCTGTTTATTGCATACTGTGGGGGGCTTGCACACCCCCAGCCCAGATGTGCAGAGTGCATCCATGTGGCCACAAAGAGCTGGACTTTGGCCCCCTGTGAGCCTAAGGGTGCACACCTCAAGGCCTTGAAAGTGGGCTCTGGGCCATTTGTACAGAGAATTCTGTGCCCAGGGAGCCTAAAGCAGGCTGCAGAAGCGGTGGATGGGCTCTGAGTGAACATTGCCACTTGGCCCTGAGGAGGCCTTCACAGGCAGGAATATGAGTCCTGGGAAGTCTGGATGTGGGCTGTGCACTTCTTGGCATGGGAGAAACTAGGCAGGCGGTACCTTCCCCTCTGCCAGCAGCAGTCTGTAGGCACAAACAGCTAGCCGTGGTGCGGTGTTTGAATTTATAAATTTCAAGTCTTTAGGCATGTGGCACCTAGGCTTCTTCTTGGCCCAAACTCACCTAATTCAGTTCAGTTCAGTTGCTGGTTGTGTCTGACTCTTTGCGACCCCATGGACTGCAGCACACCAGGCTTCCCTATCCATCACCAACTCCTAGAACTTGCTCAAACTCATGTCCATTGAGTCGGTGATGCCATCCAACCATCTCACCCTCTGTGGTCCCCTTCTCCTCCTGCCTTCAGTCTTTCCCAGCATCAGGGTCTTTTCTAATGAGTCAGTTCTTCACCTCAGGTAGCCACAGTATGGGAGTTTCAGCTTCAGCATCAGTCCTTCCAATGAATATTCAGTAGTGATTTCTTTCAGGATGGACTGGTTTGATCTCACTGAGATCTTGAGTTTAATCTGCAGGCTGTGGGGACCCTAACAAGTCTTACGTCTAGACCTGCCTGTGGTTTAGACCATGATCTCTTCAGCAGCTTTGGGCCTCAAAGCATCCTCCACTCAGGATTTCTGCTCCAGGGTCCAGAGCAGTCAGGAGCTTTCTGGCTCTCAGAGCCCTGGCAGTGACTTCCCATTGTTAGCCAAGGTAGAACTCTGGTTCTACCTGAAACTTTGTGCAACGTGTGTGATACTGTTAGGTTTCCTCCTCTTTTCTTTCTTTCCAAGACATTTCTGCCACAATCTATCTGTTCACCCACCTGTGCTATTGGGTGTTTAACAGTGCTCATGTGCTCACACTGCCTTTACTGAAATGCCACCATCCTATAAACTCAACAAATGCATGGATTTGGACTGCTATTGGTTTTGATCACTGATATATCCCAAGCCATTAGAGCAAAGCCTTACCCTTGGAGGAAGAACAACTGATGAAATGTCCTTTCTTCTTTCCCTGACATGACAGTTTTTAATTAGGCTTTAAAACCTGTGTGTAGACTTTACTTCCAGAAGACTGCTTACTTCGGGGATGGCAGAGATGCCCATTCTGGTTTGGCCCAGCACTCAGCACACACCTCAGTCCTTAGCATTTGTCTTCAGGTTGATTTTGTGAATCTCCTATTGTTTTAGGCCCCTAAGCTTGGGGTTTTTATGTTTATCTCTGTATCTTCAGTTCATATTANTGAACCTAGAAATATGGCTCCTTGGAGCTCTACATAGGAACATGGCATTGAAGGAAAGCCAGTCCTGGACCTGCAGCCCAACCCCTTCTCGCCCCATTCCTGTTTATTGCATACTGTGGGGGGCTTGCACACCCCCAGCCCAGATGTGCAGAGTGCATCCATGTGGCCACAAAGAGCTGGACTTTGGCCCCCTGTGAGCCTAAGGGTGCACACCTCAAGGCCTTGAAAGTGGGCTCTGGGCCATTTGTACAGAGAATTCTGTGCCCAGGGAGCCTAAAGCAGGCTGCAGAAGCGGTGGATGGGCTCTGAGTGAACATTGCCACTTGGCCCTGAGGAGGCCTTCACAGGCAGGAATATGAGTCCTGGGAAGTCTGGATGTGGGCTGTGCACTTCTTGGCATGGGAGAAACTAGGCAGGCGGTACCTTCCCCTCTGCCAGCAGCAGTCTGTAGGCACAAACAGCTAGCCGTGGTGCGGTGTTTGAATTTATAAATTTCAAGTCTTTAGGCATGTGGCACCTAGGCTTCTTCTTGGCCCAAACTCACCTAATTCAGTTCAGTTCAGTTGCTGGTTGTGTCTGACTCTTTGCGACCCCATGGACTGCAGCACACCAGGCTTCCCTATCCATCACCAACTCCTAGAACTTGCTCAAACTCATGTCCATTGAGTCGGTGATGCCATCCAACCATCTCACCCTCTGTGGTCCCCTTCTCCTCCTGCCTTCAGTCTTTCCCAGCATCAGGGTCTTTTCTAATGAGTCAGTTCTTCACCTCAGGTAGCCACAGTATGGGAGTTTCAGCTTCAGCATCAGTCCTTCCAATGAATATTCAGTAGTGATTTCTTTCAGGATGGACTGGTTTGATCTCACTGAGATCTTGAGTTTAATCTGCAGGCTGTGGGGACCCTAACAAGTCTTACGTCTAGACCTGCCTGTGGTTTAGACCATGATCTCTTCAGCAGCTTTGGGCCTCAAAGCATCCTCCACTCAGGATTTCTGCTCCAGGGTCCAGAGCAGTCAGGAGCTTTCTGGCTCTCAGAGCCCTGGCAGTGACTTCCCATTGTTAGCCAAGGTAGAACTCTGGTTCTACCTGAAACTTTGTGCAACGTGTGTGATACTGTTAGGTTTCCTCCTCTTTTCTTTCTTTCCAAGACATTTCTGCCACAATCTATCTGTTCACCCACCTGTGCTATTGGGTGTTTAACAGTGCTCATGTGCTCACACTGCCTTTACTGAAATGCCACCATCCTATAAACTCAACAAATGCATGGATTTGGACTGCTATTGGTTTTGATCACTGATATATCCCAAGCCATTAGAGCAAAGCCTTACCCTTGGAGGAAGAACAACTGATGAAATGTCCTTTCTTCTTTCCCTGACATGACAGTTTTTAATTAGGCTTTAAAACCTGTGTGTAGACTTTACTTCCAGAAGACTGCTTACTTCGGGGATGGCAGAGATGCCCATTCTGGTTTGGCCCAGCACTCAGCACACACCTCAGTCCTTAGCATTTGTCTTCAGGTTGATTTTGTGAATCTCCTATTGTTTTAGGCCCCTAAGCTTGGGGTTTTTATGTTTATCTCTGTATCTTCAGTTCATATTATTACAGCTCTCACACCATACTGAGAAAAAGATAAATGTTTGTAAATGCACGTCTTACCATGATATCTCCTCTGAACTTTAAGCCAAATACACACATAAAATCAACTTTGTGTTTTTCAAAGACACCCCAATGTCATGCTTCCCCGGATTTTCTTGTGGCTCACTCTACCCGATGTATCCTATTGCTGTGTTGAAAAATAATTCCTCTTCCAGTTACTTACTCTATTTTATTTCAGTTATCTTGACGAGAAATTTTATTGACTTCTGAGAGTCTAAAAATGACCCTGGTTTATACTTGACACTTGGTGAAGTGAAGTGAAGTGAAGTTGCTCAGTCGTGTCCAACTGTTTGCGACCCCATGGACTACAGCCTACAAGGCTCCTCTGTCCATGGAATTTTCCAGGCAAGAGTACTGGAGTGGGTTGCCATTACCTTCTCCAGGGGATCTTCCCAACCCAGGGATCGATCCCGGGTCACCCGCATTGCAGGCAGACACTTTTACTGTATGAGCCACCAGGGAAGGGTAAATCAATGAATAGCAATCATACTTCTCTACAAACCTGCTTATTGCTGCCATTGTTCCCCATCAGAGTGACTGTCACCAATCTTCACCAAGTTACTCAAATCAGAAAGCTGGCTCTCATTCTTTCTTATGGTTTATTTTTAAATTTTAAGTTAAGGTATAACTAATCTAGATAGCATATTGAAAAGCAGAGACATTACTTTGCCAACAAAGGTCGGTCTAGCCAAGGCTATGGTTTTTCCAGTGGTCATGTATGGACATGAAAGTTGGACTGTGAAGAAAGCTGAGCGCCGAAGAATTGATGCTTTTGAACTGTGGTGTTGGAGAAGACTCCTGAGAGTCCCTTGGACTCCAAAGAGCTCCAACCAGTCCGGCAAAACCAATACAATATTGTAAAGTAATTAACCTTCATTTAAAATAAATAAATTTATATTAAAAAATAATAAATAAAGGAGATTAGCCCTGGGTGTTCTTTGGAAGGAATGATGCTAAAGCTGAAACTTCCATACTTCGGCCACCTCATGCGAAGAGTTGATTCATTGGAAGACTCTGATGCTGGGAGGGATTGGGGGCAGGAGGAGAAAGGGACAACAGAGGATGAGATGGCTGGATGGCATCACTGACTCGATGGACGTGAGTTTGAGTGACCTCCAGGAGTTGGTGATGGACAGAGAGACCTGGCGTGCTGTGATTCATGGGGTCCCAAAGAGTCAGACAGGACTAAGCGACTGAACTGAACCCTTTATAGAATACTCAACAATTATATGTTCAGTTCAGTGAGCTTTGACAATTATTTTCCCATATAACAATTGCCCAAAACAAGACAGAGAACATTTCCATCACTTAGACAATGTNGAGAGACCTGGCGTGCTGTGATTCATGGGGTCCCAAAGAGTCAGACAGGACTAAGCGACTGAACTGAACCCTTTATAGAATACTCAACAATTATATGTTCAGTTCAGTGAGCTTTGACAATTATTTTCCCATATAACAATTGCCCAAAACAAGACAGAGAACATTTCCATCACTTAGACAATGTCCATTGTGCTCTTTTCCAGTCAACACACTCCTCAGAAACAACAATTTTCTGACTTCTGACACCATAGATTCATTCTGCCTATGTTTTTTAATTTCATTTAAGTGAAATCATACAGTATGTACTGTTGGGTCTGACTTCTTTCACTTAGTATATATTTTGCTTAACACATTGCAGTGCCTGTTGCTATATATATCAGCATTTTGTTCATGTTCAAATCTGAGCAGTATTCCATTGCATGAATATATCATAATTTATTTATCCACTCCTTATGACTGGTGTTGAGATTGTTTCCGGTTTGGGGTTATTATAAGTAAGACTTCTGTGGACATTCCTATGCAGCCTTTTGGAAGGGATGTGTTTTTATTTCTCTCGAGTAAGTACCTAACAACGTGTGGGGTTGTGTGTCCCTGAGACCACCCTCAAGTTCAATAATTCACTAGAAGAATGCATAGAACTCAGCAAACTATTATGCGTATGGTTACGGTTTATTGTGGTTTAGAGATTAAAATTAGCAATGAGAAAAGCCTCATAGAGCAGAGTCCAGGAGAAACCAGATGTGAGCTTCCAGTTGTTTTTTCTCAGTGGAATCAAGCAGCAGTGCTTAGACACTGATGTTTGATAATGCATGCAAGTATTTTCAACTAGAGAAGCTAACCTGATCCTTGGCATCAGGTTTTGTATTAGTGATTGGCCGTGCAGACAAAGATGACTGCTCACATGGTGACTTTGGTTTCCAGCCCCTCCAGAGGCTAAGCTGTGTGACCCTCACAAATCATGAGGCCCATTGCAAGGCCCACACATAAATCACTATCTGGTGTGGCTCCAGGCAAAGACAAGATATTCCAAAGACAAAAGATTACCACCCAGAATTGGGAGGAAAGAGCCAAACCTTTCTTTGGGCAAGATCAGCCCCCTTAATGCACAAAGTATAACTGCTAGGTCACAGTAGGTTTATATTCAACTTTTTAAAAAACTAGGAAATTGCTATCCAAGTGGCTGTACTGGTTTACATGTCCACTAGCAGTGTATGAGAATTCCAGTTGTTTCACATCTGTTCCAACATTCAGTATTGTAAGTCTTTTTTATTTTAGTGATTCTTAGTGATTGTGATATAATTTGTTATTTTAATTTTCATTTTTTCTGATAATAATGTGAGGACCTTCTAATGCTCACATCTTTTAGTACAAATCAGTGGGCATCTTTGTATATCTTCTCGGAAGTTATTCTTGATACTTCTCATGCTTTTACGTTCTGTATCCAATCCTTCATCAAGCCTTCTTGATTTTATCTCTGAAATATCTCTCAAACTCTGCTTTTCTCCGTCTCTACCAACACCACCCTAAAGTGAGCCCTATGGATCTCTATCCTGGGCTTCTCCGGTGGCTTTTTGGTGCTTTACCTACATCCCCAGTAACCACCCTCTGATCTATTCTTTATTACAGATGGAATGGTCTATTGAAAATTTAATTCCTATTATTTTACAATCTTTCCTACACACACCAAAATAAAAGCAAAGACAAACAAAGCAAACTTCACTGCCTTCCCACTCCTTTTAGAATGAAGTGTTTCCTGGCGTGATGGATAAAACCTTGCAATCTCACGCCCTCATGCACTCTCCAGTCTTCTCTTCTGTCCTTCTCGCCCTTGCTTTCTATACTCCAATCATGCTGGCCTTCTTTCTATCCTTGTTTTCACCTCTGGCGCTCCCCTAACCATACAGTTTATATTTATGCTGCTACTTATGCTTGGAAATTCTCCCTCCTCTCTTTTTCAATAAGTTAACTTCTTCCCATCTTTCATAGATCAACTCAAGTTTCACTGACTTAGAGAAACCTTCCACAACTTCCATGACTAGGTCCAATTCCTCAGTGATAGGTATTCTTGGCTTTCTATGTAGCTCTTCTGAAGGTGATTTATCAGAGCTGAAATTTAAATTTATTTCTGTGATTTTTGATTTCTGTCTCTCTCGGTGCCAATACAGAAGGACTCAGTGGTATGCTGGAATCAACTCTAAGAACCAGTCATGGGCTTTTTCCAAGTCCACTATCAGGCAACACATCGGCAGGCCAATTATATTGTTAGTTGTAATATTTCATATTTTTCTTAAAATTGAGCCACCTTTAAAAACATAAATTTATTTTTAAATGCATTTGTATAATGCTTTTAAATGCTTTATTCTCCCAAATTACATTAAACTAACATATGACACTTAGAAGATGTGCACCAAAGTCATCTCATGTGCTGCCAGTAGTATCCCTAGCACAATTTAGGGAAAGAAATAATAACACAGAACATGGATTTTGGAGTTATTCACACTTGGATTGTTTTCTTAGATATCCCAGAAAGTCAGATTTCCTCTCTAGGACTTATATTATCTGTAAATGCAGCTCCCTGAATCTGAGGTGGAAAATAAATAAGATGATATACAGAACTGGATGACCAAGGGGTAAAGCTCATACGAGATGCTCATAGATTAATTTCTTTTTCCATTTATTACTCAGTTTTACTGCTTTACTGGTTCAATCACCCCTTTCTGACTCTTACTAAAGCATATTTTTTGGGATGCAATTTTTGCATAATAAAATGCATAAATCAAGTGCATACATGTCAACACTTGTTCATTATTGGTTCTCGATTTACTGTTTAAATTGAATGTCTGAATATTTGACCTCTCATATCATGTCTGGTATATACCATGTTTGATTTTAGAAGCATCATGACTTCTATGAGATTTTTTTATTCATACCAAGAATGCTGTATGAATCTGAGTTAAAAGTACTGAATATTTACAGTTGTGAAGTACTGTTCAAGCATTCTTGTTAGTAATATGTGTTCCATTATTCTTACTATCAATATGAAGACTGAGGTTTTTTGTGGTTATTCAGTCGCTCAGTCATGTCCGACTCTTTGCAACCCCATGGACTCCAGCACGCCAGGTTTCCCTGTCTATCACCAGTTCCCGAAGCTTGTTCAAACTCATGTCCATTGAGTCAGTGATGCCATCCAACCATCTCAAACTCTGTCTTCCCCTTCTCCACATGCCTTCAGTCTTTCCCAGCATCAGGGTCTTTTCTAATGAGCTGGCTCGTAGCATCAGGTTTTCTAACTTGGACAAACCTGTAACTTGTTATACATTCTTTGCTCAGGAATGAATAACAGCCTTGTTCCATATGGATCACTTCGCAATCAGCAACTTGCAATTCAAAATCAGCAGCTCGCTGGGGGCAGATTCGGAAGTGTGAAGCAATCTTGCAAGGGTTGCTGATTTGTGTTTCTGCCTCAAACTGCAAGAAATTAGCAATTAGCCACCTTTGGTGTATTTCCACAGCTGGTCTTGAGTCATGATCAATCAAAAGCAGGAATCAGGAATCATGATAAAAGGAACCATGCTTAGATACCAGACTGCTTAATACCAGCTCAATTCATCCATCAACTTGCTTGCTGTGAACCTGGCCATTCTGGTGTCATGTCTGCCAAACCCTCCTTGAGAACACCAGTGCTAAGCGAACTCTCTCCTCTGAGTCCTGCATTTGTGGACTTGCTGCTCTGTTATCCCTACAGCAATGAACCCTTCTCATGTGACAGCATCCTTCATGAGGGCAGTGTGTAACCTCGGGAAACACTGTATTTCTTGTTACTATTTTGTGAGGGAGCCTGTCTTGTTTTCATAAGTTCTATCCCTTAAGGGCCACATAGAAACGTGGTCAATTTATTGGAGGTTTGAGAAAAAATAAATCTTGCTTAACATAAAGAATCTTCTTATAGGCAGAAATGTTTACCAGTTAGATGGTTGCCCCAAGAGAGCAAGTGTCCTCCAAAGGCATTATTCAAACAAAAGCTCTACAATCATCTGACAGGATGATGTAAACAGAGAATTAAAAAGCTCAGAAGGGCAGTTAGACGAGTTGAGCTCTAAGGCCCTTTATATATAGAATGTATAATTCTACACATTCTAAAGTACCTTGACTGGTTGCCAGCATGAGGCATAAATAAACAGTAGAACTGGAGACAAAAGATCTACAAAGCTAAATAAGTAGGCTTTTGTAAAAACCAGCCTTCTTCACTAACATACTAATAAAGCATAGAATTAACTAGTGTTGTATTAGTAATTCACTTTAAAATACTTAGACAATGGGTCATAATGGCTGTAATTATTAGTCAGGTTAAGCCACAACCCAAGTCATTCTAGTATATTCACTAGATCAGCTAGCATTTCTAATCAGGAAGCCTGTATCTCAGAGGAAACACTAACATCTCTAAATGCTTCCCTTATCCAGAGGGGCAGAGGACTTAGGGTGAACCCTGGAATCAGACCGCCCCCACTGGAGTCTTGGTTCTGTTATTTACCAGTTATAATATCTCAGGAATTTAAATTACCTGCACTTCAATTTCTGAGCCTGTAAACTGGGAATATACTAGTGACTATGTTGTAGACTGCCAAGAGGATTAAATGAGTTAACACAGATATAGTTTTTAGAGTACTGTATGCTCCAGAGTAAGTGCTGTGTAAGTGTTAAAAGAACACAATCAATTGACATCGGGTCCTTTGCTTAATAAAATTTTAAGTGTCAGAAATGAGTTCTCACTGGTGAAATTAAAGGTACCCAAATTGTGTAGATTGGTTACCATAACCTAAAGACTGACCTTCTGCTCTTGCATGAGTAGGATATAGAGCAAGGCTTGAAAGCACGACATTCAAAATTTAATCCTTAATTGTCTAGGTCCAGCATTTGAGTCAAAGGATTCTGGTTTCCTGATGTCAACTGTAATGGAAACAGAATCCTGCCACTGAGGTAGATATCATTTTGCCTTAATTAGACATTAAATGTATGATGGTAATTGGAGCAATAAAAGCATAAAGAACTAGAATTTATGGAGCTTGTAAACAGGTTATATGAACATTTGTTTGTCTACTTGCTAATGAATATTTGTATAGTAAATATATTTATGTGACAGAATTTGTTCTGAGTCTTACTCAGTGGAGAGGTTGTGGGGCAGAAGCTGATTCTCACCCATATTAAATACAAATTGTAGTATTACCTACAAATATGGTCTATTCTAAGAACTGCAGATGACAAAATTGAATTAAGTTCACTTCACAAGAAAAGGAGAATAGACTAGGGTATATCAAGATACAAGCTTCCGAGGTGGTGTGGTGGTAAAGAATCCACCTGCCAATGAGATGTGAGTTTAATCCCTGGGCCACGAAGTTCCCCTGGAGAAGGAAATGGCAACCCACTCCAGTATTCTTGCCTGGAAAGTTCCATGGACAGAGGAACCTTGTGGGTTACAGTCCACAGTGCTGCAAATAGTCAGACATGACTGAGTGACTGATCACACAGGCATATCAAAGTGCAATGGTTCAGGATGATCCACTGAACTCAGTAAGTCAGAAGAATCAAACACCAGCAGAGAGGGTAAAACATGAACCTCCAAAAATGGATGAAACATAGCTAACAACGGTATAATAAAGATAGGAAGGAAAGCATGAGAGTGACTGAGATTTGGAATTAATTCGGAGTAGGAATTTAAAGATTGGATAACAGGAGTAACATCAAAATATGAAGAGATTAGAAGTTAAGGAAGTTGTTTTTGGCTGAGTGGACAATACATAGCTACCTATTATGTCTTCTCTTGACATTTCATAGAAATGCACATCATCAGTGATCTCCTAGATCCCAAAGCCTTATTTTATTTCTTCCTTTTGTTCACCTTTCTGCAGNAACAAATGTGTTAAAGCCAAGGGATGATGTATGCAAAACTAGAGAACACCACACCTGATTAATTCATGAATATTCACGAGTGGGCCCACCATGCAGGCCATCTGGCCTGTGTCTTTTGCAGTGCTGCTTGCTCTTGGAGGAGGGACAGTCATGTCTGATGGATAAACTCTTCTGTTTCTGGTGCCGCTGCAGGGTATTCATTACCATTACAAATCTCACCTTTGGGAGCCTCACCCATTTAGGGTTAGCTTACTTGGTTTACACTCAGTATAAAGAGTCTGAGTGAATTTGTAAATGCTTGACTCATTGTAGTCAAGCATATAGGTGGCTCAGATGGTAAGGAGTGTGCCTGCAATGCAGGAGACCAGGGTTTGGTCCCTGGTTTGGGAAGATCCCCTGGAGGTAGGAATGGAAATCCACTCCAGTATTCTTACCTGGATTATCCCATGGACAGAGGAGCCTGATGGGCTACAGTCCATTGGATTGCAAAGTGCTGGACATGATTGAATGACTAACATTCTCACTTACAGTCATATATAATGCTTTTGAAAAGCTAAAATTCATTTTTAACATTTGTGAAAATTTTTTGTAGTCATTATGCTTGTTTTTTTCTGTTAGGACAAAATAAATGGAACTTTTCTGCCACCTTGTTCTGCATAGTTAATCAGGTCCTGGTCAATTTATGATCGCTGGACTGTGCAAACTTAGCTGAAATCCTCAAGATACATAGAGCAATAAGAGGGATATCATCATTCCATCGTTCTGTTATATGCTGGGGAAGGGGTAGGAGAGAGACATATCAGAACTGTTTTGGCAGAATGATCACTTAGGAGCAGTTAGGTCCTGGAAAGCAATTACATGATCCTTTCCAAGCTTGTGGATAAGATTCACATTAGCTCTAATGAATATGTTGGTTTCCATAATAGAATTAAATTCAAACAAATGATAAAATGAAGCTTGAATAGGATATATAGATATATAGGATGTAGTGTAATATTGTAGTCATATGGCTTACACTGGAAAATCAGCATTAGTATTATCAGCCCACATCTTCAAAGTATGGGAAGTACATATATCCAAAAGGCATATATTTGAAAAAATAAAAATAAAAACACTATTTAGAAAGGATATATGCATCCCAATATTCATAGCAGTATTATTTACAATTGCCAAAATATGATAGCAAATTAACTGTCCATTAACAGATGAATGGATTAAAAAAAGATGTAATACATGCATTTGACTGTGTGGATCACCACAAATTGTGTAAAATTCTTATAGAGATGGGAATACCAGACCACCTTACCTGTACGCAGGTCAAGAAACAACAGTTAGAACCAAACATGGAACAATGGACTGGTTCAAAATTGGGAACGGAGTACATAGAAGCTGTATATTGTCACCCTGCGTATTTAATTTATATACAGAGTACATCATGCAAAATGCTGGGCTGGATGAATCACAAGCTGGAATCAAGCTTTCTGGAAGAAATACCAACAACCTCATGTATGCATATGATACCACTTTAATGACAGAAAGTGAAGAGGAACAAAAGAACCTCTTGATGAGGGTGAAAGAAGAGATTGAAAAAGCTGGCTTAAAAGTCAACATTCAATAAATTAAGATCATGGCATTGGGTCCCATCACTTCATGGCAAATAAATTAGGAAAAAGTAGAAACAGTGAAAGGTTTTCTTTTCTTGGGTTCCAAATCACTATGGGTGGTGATTGCAAGCCATGCTTCCTCTTTGGAAGAAAAGCTATGACAAACCTAGACATCATATTGAAAAGCAGAGACATCACTTTGCCAACAAAGGTCTGCATAGTCAAAACTATGGTTTTTCTAGAAGTCATGTATGGATGTGAGAGTTGGACCAGAAAGAAGGCTGAGCACTGAAGAAATGCTGCTATCGAATTGTAGTGTTGAAAAAGAATCTTGAGAGTCCCTCGCGCATCAAGGAGATCAGAAAAGTCAGTCTTTCAACCCTGAATATTAATTGGAAAGACTGATTCTGAAGCTAAAGCTCCAATACTTTGGCCATCTGATGCAAAGAGCCAACTCATTGGAAAAGACCCTGATACTTTGAAAGACTGAGGGCAAGAGGAAAAGGGAGCAACAGAGGATGAGGTGGTTGGATGGCATTACTGACTCAATGGACATGAGTTTGAGCAAACCCTGGGAGATAGTGAAGGACAGGGAAGCCTGGCATGCTGGAGTTCATGGGGTTGCAAAGAGTTGGACGTGACTTAATGACTGAACAACAACAACGTATATATACAATAAATAATACTCAGCTATGTAAAAAAATAATGAAATTTTGCCATTTGTAGCAACATGCATGGACTTGGAGGACATTACTACTACTACTAAATCGCTTCAGTTGTGTCCGACTCTGTGTGACCCCATAGATGGCAGCCCACCAGGCTCCCCGATCCCTGGGATTCTCCAGGCAAGAACATTGGAGTGGGTTGCCATTTCCTTCATTACACTAAGTGAAATGTCAGACAGAGAAAAACAAATACTGTATGATAGCATATATAATATGGAAACTAAAAAATACAGCAAGCTTATAAATAAAACAGAAAATAAGCAGACTCACAGATATAGGGAACAAACTAGTGGTCACCAATAGAGAAAGGGAAGGGGAATATAGGAAGTAAGGGATAAGAGGTACCAACTAGAAAGATACATTGTACAACACAGGGAATATAGCCAATATTTTATAATAAATGTAAATATAGTATAACCTTTAAAAATTGTTAATTACTACGTTGTACACCTATAACATATAATATTATAAATCAAATATACTTCAATAACATAATAAAAAAGAACATATGGAAAACAACCCAGTATTCAGGACTTTTTACAAAATAACTCTAGTGTGAGGAATCTGTGTTCTGGTGATTTATTATTAACACATAAAAATTTTTTGTAATATTGACAGATTTTCAAATATTATAAAGTTTAAAAAGTTCAAAGTGTAAGGAAGAAAACAAAAGCTATCTAAAATTCTATCACCCTGAGTTAACTACCATTAACATTTTATGCCTATACACCACCTACCTTAAATTGTTACTTTAAATTATGCATGAAACATGCTGTTTTTGAATGTAACATCTTAAATTTTTTATTTTTGGGGTCCTCTCTCCACTTTGTCAGTGTTACCTTCCATGTGTGGATCTCCCCATCTCCCTACCAGTGCGTATAATCATATATAAATGCACCTTATAGGGCAGTTTTTAAGTCATTGTTTTACAAAAGTAGAATTCATTCTGTATGCATCTCTCCTATTACTTTGGTAAGTCAACAGCAACTTGTAGAGGTTCCTTCAAGTTCATTAGTATGGATTGAAATCGTTCTTTTAAAAAGCTGCATAGTCTTTCATGTCATAGATATCCCACAGTATAGTCAATCTTTCTCTCACTGATGAATATTCCTTTTGTTTTATGTTTTGCCCTTATAAATAAGGCTATGGTCCATTTTTCTGGTTCATATATCTCTCTGTTTGGTGCTTTTCTGTTCAAGGAAGGGTTGAAATTGGCTATACTGCTAAAGATTTGAACAGAGAAGTAATTCAGCAAAATGGAATTTGCTTTCTTGAAAAGGGACAAAAATAGAGACAAAAAAGGACATGTAAACATTATGTGGTTGCTGCCACACTCTGAACATCAGATGTGTTCTAAAAATGCATGTTGATTAAAGGAATGAATGAGTGAAGGAAAAATTGCAGAATTTCTTCTTTCCCCTTGTTTTAAATACGTTTCAGTGAAGTGATTAACACAGATTGCTTTGCTTCTTCTGCTCTGGCTCCCCATTCCATTTGCCTGTGGAGTTTAGTGATCTGAGGATGACCAGCCCATTAATTAATTGCCATTTTGTGTTACACTTTATGGTAAAGAATCTGCCTGCAATGCAGAAGACTCAGGTTCAATCCCTGGGTGAGGAAGATCCCATGGAGAAGGAAATGGCAAACTATTCCAGTATGCTTGCCTAGAGAATCCCATGGGCAGAGGAGCCTGTTGGGCTGTAGTCCATGGGGTCGCAAAGAGTCAGACATGATCCAGCTGCTAACGCTTGCATACTTCAAGGTCTACTCATGTTTGATAATATACATGAATTGCTCAGGAGGCCAGTATGTCCACAGACACTGTGTCCTCAGGCATTAGTATTCTCTCAGTTAGTTTTGCTCAGGACGTCTATCCCCCCATGTAAGTGCTGTTTAGTGATATATTTTCCCAAAGAGCTTTGTCCTTTTACATCCTTTGTTCTCCATTCCAGCTTTGACTGTAAACTTGCCAGACAGCTGTCAGATGTCAGCACATTGAAGGCTTTCATTAACTGATGGCCAAGTTCCACATTTTCATTTCAAATATTTGTGTTTTATATCAATATATAAATATCTTTTCCTGGGTATTTATATACCAACTCCAGATTTGGATTAATTAATTTGGATATATTACTCATAAAATGAAATAACATTCTAGTTCTAGAATGAAACACATTTAGATTCTTACAACTGAGAAAGTCAAGGCTCATTAGTTCACTCACTAATTTCTAAGGGCCCCTTGGTGTGCGAACTGGAAAATTTGAACCATTTAATTACTCATAAGTTAGTTCACACAAAAAGCAGCAGAATTTCATTTCAAAAAAGCATCAAGATTAGCAGACATTTCCATAATATTTTAAAATATTCATGAGTGACAATTTTTTTAGCTATGACCAAAGTTGGTAAATTCGTCTATGCATTCCATGAATGTATGAACAACAGTGTACCAAGATTACAGTGAAACATTTAAAAAATTTTTCCTGAGATGATTTTTTTTAGGTTTTTCTGTGATTCAGGAAGTGATGATGTCACTTCCTTTGCATAATCCAAGAGAGGTCCCCTTGCTCTGTCCTTAGTTAACCCTCAGGGGCCCCTCAGATTCTGTTAGTCACAGACTCCTGCCTAGAGCTGAGACTGAGAGCCCTTCGGGGCGTGAAGGAAATAAGGTTTAAATGGCAAAACAGGGGAAGCGTCCTTTTAAATACTAGAAAGTGAAAAAGAGAAGATGGAAAGAAAACAGAAGAATAACTACAATAATGACAACAAATAGTATATATTGAGTGCTTACTATGATAGCCATTTACATGCTTGCTTTATGTATCCATATAAGAAGTTTCGGAGAAGGCAATGGCACCCCACTCCAGTACCCTCACCTGGAAACTCCCAGGGATGAAGGAGTCTGGTGGGCTGTGGTCCATGGGGTCGCTAAGAGTCGGACATGACTGAGCGACTTCACTGTCACTTTTCACTTTCATGCATTGGAGAAGGAAATGGAGAATCCCAGGGACAGAGGAACCTGGTGGGCTGCCGTCTATGGGATCACTGAGAGTAGAACACGACTGAAGTGACTTAGCAGCAGCAGCATAGGAAGTTTGGGATTTCCTGGTGGCTAAGTGGTAAAGAATCTGCTTTCCAAGGCAGGAGATGCAAGAGAATTTTATCCCTGGGTCGGGAGGATCCCCTGGAGAAGGAAATGACAACCCACTCCAGTATTCATGCTTAGGAAATTCTATGAATAGAGGAGCACCTGGTGAGTTACAGCCCATGGGATAAAGAGTCAGACACGACTCAACGACTAGACAAAAGCAATGGGAAGTTTGCAAAATTGGTTTGCTATTACCATTTACACGAGGAAATGGAGGCTCTGACACATAAATTTCACAAGTTACTCAACTGGTGAATTACAGCCATGGGCTGGAACCTGGGTGTGTCTGCACCAAAAGTCCAACATACAGCCCTACATTCTGGCTCCCAGGTGGGAGGGCTGACGATATCAGGCCATTGGATACAGGAACTATTATAGGCTCCTGTTTCGGTGTGGACTGGGGTTGTGGAACCAACCCGCAGTGGATACTGCACCATTTCCCTCTGGAAGAAGCCTTCATCAGGGCCTGTGATCTCTGGGTGTTGCAGCAGGCAGACACTCTGTTTCTGTGGACCATCATCTGTGCTCACTCTGCCCCCCTCATTTCTAGGATCCAGATACCTGGCAGGGCTGCCTGCCGGATGGGGCCTTAGCTGACTCTGGCCAATTCTTATGCCTTACTTTACCCTTGCCACACTTTGCCTGGCCTCATTTTGCCCCAGTCCTCCCTACCCACTGCCTGGGAGTCATGTGCCTTGATGTATTCTCATCTCAAAGACTCATTTGATAGTAAGGGTTCCTTCAAGCTTGTGCTGGCCAGTTTGTGGGATGGAGGAAGTCACGGGGGAGGTTTCAATCAGTGCAGGAGACCCAGCTACAGCAGCATGTGGCCAGCTGGTCCAGGTACTCCAGGAGCCTTACTTCATGGAAACGGCGAAGGACTTATATCCTGTGAGTGTAAATCAGGACCATAAGCTGGCCTCTCAGTTCCAGAACTGAATATTTATCTTCTTGATGGGATGAGATAGCTAATCTAGTTTAAATATGGATCATAAATACAAGGCTTGAGGATTTCTGACTATCTGCTGTCTGCACCTTATTTGAAAGTACTGAGGTCAAAGATTGTATTCTGTCTGCTGTTTCAGTAAACAAAGGATGCTGCTGCTGTAAAGCCCATTGTAGGGACTGCTGATTGTGCACCCTGAGATATTCAGGATGTAGAAAAACTGGTACTGGCTCTAGATAGTTAAGATGTATATCAAAGGAATGATTCAAAAAGCCCAGACTCTTGCATCTCCCCATGTGCAGAAAAGCACTAAAATTATTAATTTGAAATGACTAATTTTTGTGATTAGTAGTAATCTCTTAATGTTCAATTACTTTTTTCTTCCCAGTGAAAACTCCTAAGTATCCTGGTTTCCCCCTTAGGTTTTCAGAACAGTCCTTCAGATCTCTTGGAGAGGCTGCCATCCCAGGTATAACTGAAAGCTATCAGTTAATTGAACTCTGAAGTTTCTGCAAATGAGAAAGGAGATAAGACCAGATTTTGTTGTTACTTTGACAGCATTGCATTTCCTTCTAAGAAGGCCTGTTTGAGAAGCACCAAACCTAAGAACAAATTAGCACTACTTTTGGGGGATGACGACCTATAGCCTTATTCCCTTTAAAATCACAGTTTTCAAATTAAGCTTTGTTGATTGAGTGGCTGTCCTGTTGCTTCTGTTTGCCTATGACTGTGCCCTGGATCACCTGCTTGACTTCCCGGTGCCGCCTACTGGTGGTGGGTACAACGAAGGGGCTTCAAGGACCTGTGAATGAGAAACATCGGCTGCTACATCAGTAAACAAAGGATGTTGCAGTCATCAAGCCATCACCCCTGATGGTGAGCCCTGAGGAGACTCAGGGTGGAAACAAGATGCCTGCCATCAAGCAGTCAACCACTGCAGCCACCCCCAGTGGAGCGCCCCGAGGGGACGCAAGATGAGAAAGCACAGGATGTGTTCCCCAGAGAGCTGAGATGCGGATCAAATGAGTGATTTCAATGAGTCCAAACTTTTGCATCTTTTCATACATAAAAAAGCACTAAATACATTAACTTAGGACATTGGCGTGTGTTAGTTGCTCAGTCATGTCCCACTCTGCTTCCCCACAGACTATAGCCTGTCAGACTCCTCTGCCTATGGAATTCTCCAGGCAAGAATACTGGAGTGGGTTGCCATTGTCTTCTCCAGGTGATATTGCCAACCCAAGAACTGAACGCAGGTCTCCTGCACTGTGGGCAGATTCATTACTGTCTGAGCCACGTGGGAAGTTTTCTTTAATTAACAGTGATTTTTAAAAAAAAAAGTTCTGACTACCCTGGTCTTTGTTGCAAAAACTATATATCCTGGTTCCTCCCTTACCTCTTGGAAGCAGTCCCTTAGAACTACCTGAGAGGATGCCTCCTGGACTTGAAGACCTCAGAAGGTCTGCTAAATAAAACATAATCTTCAACTTTTAAGTTGTGCATTTTTTCAGTTGACAGACATATCCAGTTTTAAAATATAATTTTCAAAATTATAATAGGCTATAATGCCTAAATTGAGTTTTAAAATTATGTGAAAATTATTTTATAACTGAACATAATAAACTTGTTTTTTAAATTGAAAAATAGGATATATTTTAAATGTTTATTCAAATATTTACTAGTTGATGAATATTATTTTAAAGAGATTTGTCTAAACACAGGAAAATTCACTCACTATAATTTCTAACTATGACCAGTCTTAAAAAGTCTTTCAACATCCACATCCTCTTATTGTTCAATATTCTTGAAAATAGAAGACCCCATTATTCCTTGTGGCCATGAGCCTTTCAGCTAAACGACCACTTTAATGGCACAGGGAACAAAACACCTCACCGTTACAAATCTCAAATGATATAAAGCAGAGGCTGGTTCAAAACAGCTATCTCTCCAATGTTCTAGCTCTAATGGCTTTCAGAGTTGGTTGCTTTAGAATATCACATCAAAACAAAGTGTCTTTTCTGTTCCTATTTTACTTTTATTGAGTTTAAAATATGTTTTTTGTCAATCATTAGGTTGTCACATTTCTGTCAATTTCTGTATATCTGTTTTTAAAAATTGTTCACAGAGTCCAGTGGGCAGGACCCCCTTTACAGGACTGAGCATGCCCTAAGTGAGGACTGGACACAATCTGTTCCCTGTGAGAGCCCCGCCCATAGCAAGCACCCTCCTGCACAGCTGAGAGAGGCCCACAGTCTTGAGGGGACCTTGCCTGTGTCAGAGAGAGGGTGGATTCAGGGATTTAAAGGTCAGAACAGCAAAGAGTTCTGTGACAGACACCCATGGAGATATGGACAGCCCAGGACGTGCCAAGAAAGAGAGATGATACCATCCAGGGACCGAAAGTCACCATGTCTCAGCAGGTGTCAGGGACTAATCATTTGCCCTGGAGTTAAGGCCACTCTGTATAAGTGAGAGCAGAAATTACTGAATTTCACTGAGACTATTCCTAAAAACAAATCTGTGATTAAGACTGGTAATTCCAAATCAGCTTAGTTATTTTAGGACTCATACTGGGAAAAATATGGAACTAAGGAGAAGTTCAGGTGAGCTGTAGGAAAGTAAAGTCATATTTTGCACACCCAAGTTTATGACCTGAGTATGTCTGCTAGTCACTGGATTGTAAATTGACTTCTGGGGATGATTTTCTAAATGTGGCAGCCGATTGAAGTGTCTTTCTTTGGCAGTCGTATTTATTGGCATGGCTAAATCCATGGCTATTTTCGCTTGTTATGTCCGACTTTTAATTGTCTTGATTTGTCTGAGTCTGAGCTGGTGAGAGGCACCCACTCTCAGGGTCCTGGCAACCATAAATGGCAGAATCTGCAGGACTGCAGACAGATTCTGACATGCTGACGTCTCTCAGATGAGGCTCTGCCGGCGTCACTGTAGGGTGAGCAATTTGATGAAAGCCCTGAAACCTGGAGCACAGAGGCCACATCCTACATTTCCATCCAGTATCCAGATTGGTTCACGCGAACTTAAGTTCTCAACAAATGTTGAAAAAAAATTGAGCCAGACTGAATGTGTTCTCCCTCCTTTAGATTCCTAGTGTCTTTCCCAATCTTGCTAACTTAACCCTTTCCTCTCTGATAGCACTGGAGAATTTTCTCTGGAGAGGGTGGTGCCCACAGGAGAGCTTTCTGTTTTGCTGCTTCAAGAAGCATGAGATCAGGCACCCTACTTCTCAGTTCATTCCTGACCCGGAAGAGCCCTGAAGACAGGAGGCCAACAGACCAGTACTGGAGGAGGGGAGAGGTGGCAAAGACCAAATGAGACCACACTGCCCACCTGCAGAGCAAATCATTTGGCAAGGGCTTATTTTTTAAACCTCATGCCTCAGTGACTCTCTGTGGAAGAGGAAAAATTCACCAATCTTGGGTACAGTTCTCCAGAGAAGAGTCTGCCTCAGTAGCAGAATGGGGAGGATGCTCTCATTCGATTATTTCAAACTCATGTGCTGTCACTAGCATATGGGCATTTGAGGCTGACACAGGGGTTCCTACAGGGGGCAGCTGGCCCCAGGGGGGATCTGGTAAAATCTGGAGACATTTTGGCTATCACAACTGAGGGGAAAATGCTGCTGGGTTCTAGTGAGTAGAGACCAGTAGCATGTTGTCCCCTTGCAAAGAATCATCTGGTCCAAAATATCAAGTGTCACTGTTAAGAAACACTGGGTTAACATTTTAATTTAAATTGTATTAAAAATATAAGGTTACAAAAACAATTTGCTAGTAGGTGTAAGTTACACCTCAGGCATGACAACTATAACAAGATTACCATACTAAATGGACAACATTTAAAACAGCACTTGATAAGTAATTGACAAAACATGCCCGTTGCCTTTGTCAGCAGCTTGTATAAGTGGTGAAAGAGGATAAGCAGTGATCTTGGCATCCACCAAGTGTAAACGCACTGCTTATCATGACTGGCTGCTTTGCTGGGAGGCAAGGAGATGAAGCCTATAGACTGTTGCACTGCAGGGGATGCTGTGGAGCACAGCCTGCATCTCCTCCCCTCAGGGGTGAAACATTTCCAGAAGCTTCCCTGAACACTCAGTGAATCCTTCCCAGAGCACTGCCCATGGCTGGGGAGAGCAGCCCCACCCAAATCCCCCCAGGCATTTCCTCAATCAGCCTGAAATGAATGCCCAGTCCCAGAGGGAATGTAAAGCCTTGGCTCCTGACCTTTATTTGAGACTGTGCCCTCCTAGCCCCGGAGCTCCCAGTGGGAGCCCTGGAGGCTTTTGTGTGCCTGCAGAACAGTCAGTCCTTTCCTCTGCTGCGTCCTCCCCACTTTCTCCTCCACAGCTCTTGGTGCTGAGGGTCCTTCCCAGGGAAGCTTTCAGAGTCTGTTTGCCAGGGACCCCGCACTGCGACAGATGCAGATATGATAATTTGGGACAGATTTAACAGTACCATGTAAAGATCTCTTTAGGATTGTGCGGTTTCAGTTCCCTGACCAGGGGTAGAATCCTTGCCCATAGCACTAAAAGCACAGTCTTAACGTCTGGACCTCCAAGGAATTCCTTGGATATTATTATACAAACCTCTTTCTAGGGGAATGTATTGAACTTGCCAGAGAAGAACAATTGAAATGAATTTTGATAATTTCAAATAAACCTGCCCTGTTGATTGAAGAAGGCCAAGCACAAACTTCCCTTGAAACTAAATATGAGCAATGAGTCCTAATATCTGGAGGCTTAGACTATGTTATGGGCAGGGCTTTAATAATTGTAGTATAAAATATGGTTTTAACTAAAAAGAAATAAAGTAAACAGAAACCAAAATTATTTCTGGGATCTTTGAATATTTTTAACTTCAATTTCCTCTTCCTGTTCCAAGTGGGAGAGAAGGAGCAAGTGTCCAGAGTTGCAAAGAACTTCTTGAAAAGTATTGAGAGTTTTGGGAGCCTGAAAAGACTAGTGAAAATAAAGACCAAAACTCAAATTTTAAATGAAGGCTCCATCCTTTGCTACTGATGGCATATATGCAACAGGAAGATAATAAATTTCTCCTACTGGTCTTGGCAGTGAATCACTCAGTTCACTAGGCTTAGGTTCTTCAGTTCATGAATGTTCTTCTATGTTTTTGTGTATAATTATGGGCTTCCCTTGTGGCTCAGGTGGTAAAAGTGCCTACCTGCAACGTGGAAGTCCTGGATTTGATCCCTAGGTTGGGAAGATCGCCTGGAGAAGGGAAAGACTACCTTCTTTGGTATTCTGGCCTAGACAATTCCATGGACTATACAGTCCACGGAGGCACAAAGTAAGTGTAAGTACGTGTTAGTTGCTCAATCATTCCTGACTCTTTGCAACCCCATGGACTACAGCCCACCGGGTTCCTGTGTCCATGAGATTTTCCAGGCAAGGCTACTGGGAGTGGGTTACCATTTCCTTCTCCAGGGGATCTTCCCGACCCAGGGATCGAACCCAGGTCTCCTGAACTGCAGGCAGATTCTTTACCAACTGATCTACAAAGGAGTCACCAAGAGTCAGACACAACTGAGTGACTTTCACTTTCACTTGCATTATAACTTAGTCACTTGAGCAGGCAGAGAACGGCTTGCTCTTTAAGAGAACTGCTTTACTCTGTAATCAAGACTTTTGTTTCTTTCCTTTGTTGTACAAAGTGTTCTTTTCCTTTCTCAGTCACCGGGGTGGTACTGGCTATGTCACCCTGTTTTGAGGGTACTGAGCTCGCTTGGTCATAGGAGCAGTGAGGGTGGTTTCTATCACTCACATTCTAGGACTGCAAGCAGAGGGATGATTTAAGTTTGGAGAGGTGTAGCATGGTTATCTGAAGAAGTGTTCTTGAAACTAAAATGAGTATTCCAGTGACTCACTAATATTCCCAATTTATTCATATTGAACTCACCCTGACCAAAGTAAGTTTCCTTACAACTTTATTCTGTTGCATGTAATAAATAATGAACATTATCAACAAGGCATTTCTAGTTATAATTAGCAGCTATGATGCCCATGTGAAGAGAGATTTCAAAGTATTTCTACCCTGATATACTTCTTCTAACACTCTAGAGGAGACTTAAAGCAAGACGTTTCACTCTAAAAGGCAGATGTTTTGTGCAAATTCGAGAACATTCTGGAAGCATTTTTCCTTTATCTAGAGCTGGTGTTCTCTAAGTAGATCCCATGGATGTGTTTTCTTTTATGTGTATGGGCTTAAGAATCTGGCTCAATCAACCCTAGGCAACTCTCACTTTCACTTTTCCCACATGTAACCAGATTTATTGCTACCATATCAGCCTGAAAAACCTAGGGGAGGTGACCTGGTCAATTTTAATATAAGTTGAGTATTAAGTAATCTGCTCCCTCCTTCCTCTTATCTGCATCTCCAATATCCCTGGCCCTATGAGATATGAATTTTCTTTTCACTGGAGTTTTAAGATTCAAGATTGGCATCTGGGCTTGAGGGGAAAGAAGATCCCCATGTCTCTGAAGCTAAATAAATAAATAAATAAATAATAAAAGATGAAGAAGAAGAAGAAGAATTTTCCTATGGTCCAGCCCAATAACTTAATTCCTGCAATGGATTTTGGGCCCAAAGCTTAAACTAAATAATAAAGTATTTTAGTATTTTTCATCTCCTCCCTCTTTATATATGTAAGTATAGTGTTAAGGTGAAGGTGGTCAGAATGTATATTACTCTGACAGAGACAGAATTAGTCGACTTGGGTCTGCCACTATAGTAAATGATTCAAATAAGTTATTTCACTTGAGCCTGAGTTTTCCAACACTAAACTGTTGTAAAAACATTGTTCTGTTATGAGGATTTATTAAGATTTACAAATTATCTAGTACAGTGTCACTCACAGAATATATGCTGAATTAATGGCAGCTACGATTATGGAAACAAAAATGAAAGAGGACATTCTAAGCTAGGAAGAATGTTTGGCTATTATTATTAGATTTACTATGTAGAAGTGTGCTTTCTACATGTTTGTAAGTGTCTAGCATTCCACTGACAATATTGCCCAGGGGCAATATTTTTCAGGGCTGCAGGAGCCTGGTGGAATGAGGAGAAGACCAGAGGTCCCAGGACTGTGAAGCTCTCATGTGGCCGAGCGCGCAGCTGCGGCTGGTGTGGGTGAGTGCTATTGCTTTGTGAAGCCACTGAGGATGAAGGGAGGAAGCTGGGTATATGCCACATGCAAAAGATGAGGCAAAATGGAAATGAGAGGATGAACAGCTTGTGGTAAACCACCATCCTAAGTCATAATTGCCCCATGCTGAGGTGTTTACACCATATAGGACTTGACAGAGTGGGATTCCTGGGGCAGGGTCTGCATGTTTATCTGGTCATACAGTTAGTTTTCAGGGCTTGTCCAGCTTTCTTCCAGGGGATATTACACCTCTGTAGCTCAGGTCTCTTTTCCCCTCTCTGTCTAAAGTCTTCTGACCACCCTCACTCTTATCCTCTTTGACTTGCTAAGAGCTGCTGAAATTTAGAAGTCTCCAGCAGGTAATGTGCTGTTGGCTTCTGGCCCTGCAGACAAAGCCCCCTCTTGTGGATCCTGTGAATCTCTTCAGCATCCATTAATAATCTCCCCCGTTAACATTGCCTCCATTTCCAGCCTGGATTGGAATAAACCCAGAAGGAAATCCCCTCCTTTTCGTACAGTTCTGGACATTTACAATAAAGCCAGTCTGTGTGTGGCATGTTCCCAGCTACAAATGAGTTTGGGGTGGTTTAGTCACTGGAAACATGAGGAATTTTGTCAATGATTGTAGAACTCAGGCTCTGTATCCCACTGGTAAAGTGAGGAGACAACGGTAGCTTTCCTGTGGCTGAGGTGAGGCTGCTTCAGGATGGCCCTGACGGTGAAGCTACAACAGCTACAAAGCTCATCCAGCCTCTGGACTTGCCAGTAGTTGGGCTACTAAGTTCCTTTTGGACATTTATTCTTTAAAAAAAAAATTATTTATTTTCTAATCGAAGGATGCTTGCTTTACAGAATTTTGTTGTTTTCTGTCAAACCTCAACATGAATCAGCCATAGAAATACATATATTTCCTCTTGAACATCCCTCCCATGTCCCTCCCCATCCCACACCTCTAGGTTGATACAAAGCCCCTGAGACATATACAAAATTCCTATTGGCTATCTGTTTTACATATAGTAAGGTAAGTTTCCATGTTACTCTCTCCATACATCTCACCCTCTTCTCCCCTCATCTCATGTCCATAAGTCTGTTCTCTATGTCTGTTTCACCATAGCTGCCCTGCAAATAAATTCTTTGGTATGATCTTTCTAGATTCTGTATATATGTGTTAGTATGCAATATTTATCCTTTTCTTTCTGACTTACTTCACTCTGTATAATAGGCTCTAGATTCATCCACCTCAATAGAACTGACTCAAATGCATTTCTTTTTATGGCTGAGTAATATTCCATTGTGTATATGTACCACAACTTCCTTGTCCATTCATCTGTTGGTGGACATTTGGGTGGCTTCCATGTTCTAGCTATTGTAAATAGTGCTGCAATAAACACTGGGGTACATGCATCATTTTAGATTTTGGTTTCCTCAGGGTACATGCCTAGGAGTGGGATTGCTGGGTCATATGGTGGTTTTATTCCTAGTTTTTAAAGGAATCTTCGTATGGCCTTCCATAGTGGCTGTATCAGTTTACATTCCCATCAGTAGTGCAAGAGGGTTTCCTTTTCTTCACACCCTTTCCAGCATTTATTGTTGGCAGACTTTTTTTTTGGTGGCCATTCTGACCAGTGTGAAGTGATATCTCATCGTAGTTTTGATTTGCATTTCTCTAGTAATGAGTGATGTTGAACATATTTTCATGTGTTTGCTAGCCATCTCAATGTCTCCTTTGGAGAAATGTCTGTTTAGGTCTTTTCCCCAATTTTGAATGGGTTGTTTCTTTTACTGGTATTGAGTAGTATGAGCTGTTTGTATATTTTGGAAATTAATCCTTTGTCAGTTGTTTCTTTTGTTTTTATTTTCTCCCATTCTGAGGGTTGTCTTTTCACCTTGCTTATAGTTTCCTTTGAAAAAAGGATATATGATATATATATATGATAAACCTACAGCAAACATTATTCTCAATGGTGAAAAACTGCAAACATTCCCCATAAGATCAGGAACAAGACAAGGGTCCACTCTCACCACTATCATTCAATATAGTTTTGAAAGTCATAGCTGAACCAGAAGCTGGAATAAAGATTGCTGGGAGAAATACCAACAACCTCAGATACACAGATAACACCATCCTTATGGCAGGAAGCAAAGAACTAAAGAATCTCTTGATGAAAGTGAAAGAGGAGAGTGGAAAAAGTTGGCTTAAAACTCAACATTCAAAAAACTAATATCATGGCATCTGGTCTATCATTTCATGGCAAATAGATGAGGAAGCAATGGAGATAGTGAGGGACTTGATTTTTGGGGGGTTTCAGAATCACTGCAGATGGTGACTGCAGCCATGAAATTAAAAGACACTTGCCCCTTGGAAGAAAAGCTATGACCAATATAGACAGCATCTTAAAGAGCAGAGACATTACTTTGCTTATGGGCTTCCCTGATAACTCAGTTGGTAAAGAATCCACCTGCAATGCAGGAGACCCTGGTTCAACTCCTGAATCAGGAAGATCCACTGGAGAAGGATAGGCTACCCACTCCAGTATTCTTGGGCTTCCCCGGTAGCTCAGCTGGCAAAGAATCTGCCTGCAATGTGGGAGACCTGGGTTCAATCCCTGGGTTGGGAAGATCCTCTGGAGAAAGAAAAGGCTACCCACTCCCATATTCTGGCCTGGAGAATTCCATGGGCTGTATAGTCCATGAGGTCACAAAGAGTCTGACACGACTCAGCAACTTTCACTTTGTTTTGCCAGTAATGATCTGTCTAGTCAAAGCTATGGTTTTTCCAGTAGTCATGTATGGATGTGAGAGTTGCACTATAAAGAAAGCTGAGCATCAAAGAATTTATGCTTTTGAACCGTGGTGTTGGAGAAGTCTCTTGAGAGTCCCTTGAATTGCAAGGAGATCAAACCAATCAGTCCTGAAGGAAATCAACCTTAAAGGTTGGATGGACTGATGCTTAAGCTTAAGCTCCAATACTTTGGCCACCTGATGTGAAGAACTGACTCATTGGAAAAGACCCTGATGCTGGGAAAGACTGAAGGCAGGAGGAGAAGGGGATAACAGAGGATAAGATGGTTGGATGACATCACTGACTAGATGGACATAAGCAAGCTCCAGGAGCTGGTGATGGACAGGGAAGCCTGGCATGCTGCAGTCCATGAGGTCACAAAGAGTTGGACATGACAGAGCAGCTGAACTCAACTGAACTGAATTGGGCTACAGCAATCAGAGAAGAAAAAGAAATAAAAGGAATCCAGATCAGAAAAGAAGAAGTAAAGCTCTCACTGTTTGCAGATGCCATACTATATACATAGAAGCCTCTAAAGATACTATCAGAAAATTACTAGAGCTAATCAGTGAATTCAGCAAAGTCACAGGATACAAAATCAATACATAGAAATCACTTGCATTCCTATATGCTAAGAATGAAAAATCAGAAAAAGAAATTAAGGAATCAATTCCATTCATCATTGCAAAAAGAATAAAATATCTAGGACATTTATTCTTAATTGCTATTGTGAAAATCTTAATGGATATAATATTGGGTATTTCTCCATCATGGATCAGAACACTGTTGAGGAGAAGAGGCTTGCATAACTCAGTGAAACTATGAGCCATGTCATGCAGAGACACCCACTCTAGTATTCTTGCTTGGAGAACCACATGGGCAATATGAAAAGGCAAAAAGATTTAACATTGGAAAATGAGCTCCCCATGTTGGAAAGAGTCTAATATGCTACTCGAGAAGAATGGAGGGCAATTACTCTACTCCAGTAAGAATGAAGAATGAAGTGATTGGGTCAGAGAAGAAATGACACTCAGCTGTGGATGTTTCTGGTGGTGAAAGTAAAGTTCAATGCTGTAAAGAACAATTTTGCATAGGAACCTGAATATTAGGTCCATGAATCAAGGTAAATTGGATGTGGTCAAGCAGAAGATGTTAAGATTGAATATCAGCATCTTAGGAATCAGTGATAGAAATAAGAAATTTAAATTCAGATAACCTTTATATCTACTACTGCAGGCAAGAATCCCTTAGAATACATGGAGTAGCTCTTACAGTCAACAAGAGTCTAAAATGCTGAATGTGAATGCAGCCTCAAAAATGACAGGATGATTTCAGTTCATTTCTAAGACAAACCATTCAACCTCAGAGTAGTCCAAGACTATACCTCAACCCTTTTGCTGAAGATGCTGAAGTTGATGGTCTCCGAAGACTTGAACATCGTCTAGAACTAACATCACAAAAGGATGTCCTTTTTATTATATGGGATTGGAATGCCATATGATGAAATTTGGGAAACAAGAAGTCAAGGGATACCTGGAGTAACAGGCAAGGTTGGCCTTGGAGTACAGAATGAAGCAGGGCAAAGGGTAACAAAATTTGGCAAGACAACACATTGGTCATAGCAAAAAACATTTTTCCAACCCAAGAGACAGCTCTACCCATGGACATCACCAGATGGTCAACACTGAAATCAGATTGATTATGTTCTTTTTGCCAAAGATGGAAAAGCTCTATATAGTGAGCAAAAACAACAACTAGTACTGACTTGCAAAATTCAGTCTTACATTGAATAGAATAGGGAAAACCACTGGGCTTCCCTTGTGGCTCAGATGGTCAAGAATCCACCTGCAATTCAGGAGACTTGGGTTTGATCCCTGGGTTGGGAAGATCCCCTGGAGGAGGGTGTGGCAACCCACTCCAGTATTCTTGCCTGGAGGATCCCCATGGACAGAGGAGCCTGGCAGGCTACAGTTCATGGGGTCACAAAGAGTTGGACATGGCTGAGCGACTAAGCACAGCACAGGGAACACCTGTAGGCCATTCAAGTATGACCAAAATCAAATCCCTTATGATTTTACAAGATAAGTGATAAATAGATTCAAGGGATAAGATCTGGTAGACAGAGTGCCTAAAGAACTATGGACAGAGATTTGTAACATTGAACAGGAGGCAGTGACCAAAACTATCCCAAAGAAAAAGAAATGCAAGAAGTCAAAGTGGCTGCAAGGCAAGGAGAGATAAGAAAGCTTTCTTAAATGAACAATGCAAAGAAATAGAGAAAAACAATAGATTGGGAGGGATTAGAGATCTCTTCAAGAAAATTGGAACTATCAAGTGAATATTTCATGAATGGATGGGCATGATAATGAGCAAAAATAGTTAGGACCCAACAGAAGCAGAAGACATTAAGTAGAGGTGGCAAGGATACAGAGATGAACTATACAAGAAAGATCTTAATGAAATGGATAGCCACCTAAAGTCAGAATCCTGGAAAGTGAAGTCAAGTGGTCATTAGGAAACATTACTATGAACAAAGCTAGTGGAGGTGATGAAATTCTGATGAGCTATTTAAAATCTTAAATGATGCTGCTGTTAAAGTACTGTACTCAGTAAGTCAGCAAATTTGGAAATCTCAGCAGTGTCCACAGGACTAGTAAATATCAGTCTTCATTCTAGTCTCAAGGAAGGGCAATGCCAAAGAATGTTCAAACTACTGCCACAATGTACAGTTGTGTACATTTCATATGCTAGCAGGGTTATGCTCTAAATCCTTCAAGCTAATCTTCAGCAATTTGTGAACTGAGAACTTCTAGATGTACAAACTGGGCTTTGAAGAGGCAGAAGAACCAGAGATCAAACTGCCAACATTTGTTGGATCATGGAGAAAGCTAGGGAGTTCCAGAAAAAAACCATCTACTTCTGCTTCATTGACTACAGTAATGCTTTTTGACTGTGGAGCACAACAAACTGTGGAAAACTCTTAAGGAAATGAGAATACCAGACCACCTTACCTACCTCCTGAGAAACTTGTATGCAGGACAGGAAGCAACAGTTGGAGATGGACATGAAACAACCGACTGCTTCAAAATAGGCAAAGGAATACAACAAAGTTGTATACTGTNCAGCACAGGGAACACCTGTAGGCCATTCAAGTATGACCAAAATCAAATCCCTTATGATTTTACAAGATAAGTGATAAATAGATTCAAGGGATAAGATCTGGTAGACAGAGTGCCTAAAGAACTATGGACAGAGATTTGTAACATTGAACAGGAGGCAGTGACCAAAACTATCCCAAAGAAAAAGAAATGCAAGAAGTCAAAGTGGCTGCAAGGCAAGGAGAGATAAGAAAGCTTTCTTAAATGAACAATGCAAAGAAATAGAGAAAAACAATAGATTGGGAGGGATTAGAGATCTCTTCAAGAAAATTGGAACTATCAAGTGAATATTTCATGAATGGATGGGCATGATAATGAGCAAAAATAGTTAGGACCCAACAGAAGCAGAAGACATTAAGTAGAGGTGGCAAGGATACAGAGATGAACTATACAAGAAAGATCTTAATGAAATGGATAGCCACCTAAAGTCAGAATCCTGGAAAGTGAAGTCAAGTGGTCATTAGGAAACATTACTATGAACAAAGCTAGTGGAGGTGATGAAATTCTGATGAGCTATTTAAAATCTTAAATGATGCTGCTGTTAAAGTACTGTACTCAGTAAGTCAGCAAATTTGGAAATCTCAGCAGTGTCCACAGGACTAGTAAATATCAGTCTTCATTCTAGTCTCAAGGAAGGGCAATGCCAAAGAATGTTCAAACTACTGCCACAATGTACAGTTGTGTACATTTCATATGCTAGCAGGGTTATGCTCTAAATCCTTCAAGCTAATCTTCAGCAATTTGTGAACTGAGAACTTCTAGATGTACAAACTGGGCTTTGAAGAGGCAGAAGAACCAGAGATCAAACTGCCAACATTTGTTGGATCATGGAGAAAGCTAGGGAGTTCCAGAAAAAAACCATCTACTTCTGCTTCATTGACTACAGTAATGCTTTTTGACTGTGGAGCACAACAAACTGTGGAAAACTCTTAAGGAAATGAGAATACCAGACCACCTTACCTACCTCCTGAGAAACTTGTATGCAGGACAGGAAGCAACAGTTGGAGATGGACATGAAACAACCGACTGCTTCAAAATAGGCAAAGGAATACAACAAAGTTGTATACTGTCATCCTGCTTCTTTAAATTAGATGCAGAGTACATCATGGGAAATGTTGGGCAGAATGAATCACAAGTTGGAATGTAGATTGCCAGGAGAAATATCAACAACCTCAGATGTGCAGATACCACTCTAATGGCAGAAAGTGAAGAGGAACTAAGGAGCCTCTTGATGAACGTGAAAGAGAGTAAAAAGCAGGCTTAAAACTCAACATTAAAGAAACTAAGATCATGGCATCTGGTCCCATCATGTTGTGGCAAATAATGGGGAAAAAGTGGAAACAGTGACAGATTTTATTTTCTCGGGCTCCAAAATCACTGGGGATAGTGACTTGTAGCAATGAAATTAAAAGATGCTCCTGTAAGAAAAGATATGACAAACCTAGATAGCATATTAAAAAGCAGAGACATTACTTTGTCGATCAAGTCCATATATGCAAAGTAGTCATGTACAGATGTGAGAGTTGAACCATATAGAAGAGTAAACATGGGAGAATTGATGCTTTTGAACTGTGGTGCTGGAGAAGACTCTTGAGAGTCCCTTGTAGAGCAAGGAGATCAAACCAGTCAATCCTAAAGGAGATCAACCCTGAATATTCATTGGAAAGAGTGATGCTGAAGTTCCAATACTTTGCCACTTGATGGGACTAGCTGACTCATTGTAAAAGACCTTGAAGTTGGGAAAGACTGAGGCAAAGGAGAAGGGGTGGCAGAGGATGAGATGATTAGATACCATCGTTTGCTCAGTGGACATGGATGTGAGCAAACTCTGGGAGACAGTGTATGACAGAGGAGGCTTGAGTGTTGCTGTCCACAAGGTCGCAAAGAGTTGTACCCAACTTAGCAACTGAACAACACCAGCAACAAATGGATATGTGCCTCTGTGCACACCAGATTTCAGGAGCCCTCATTAAGGATGAGAGTTCCAGTTTGGACTCACATATCGTTGGCAAGGCTGCCAGAAAGAGAAAGGAAGATGTCCCAAAATGTGTATTGCATAAGATTGAAGAAGCTGCATGGAAACAAAGCTCTCCCTATTATGAAATGACAGGTACTTCAAAGACTCAGAAAGGAATTTATTTTTGGTTAATATACTAAAGCAAAGATCAACCAAAATATAACTATTTGGAAGAAAAACAATTATTTTAAGAACAGACTTTACAGTTTTAATTGTAAACCTCCTTGTCTCATCAGAGCTTTCAGACAATGCTTTAAACACAAAAGGCTTGTGCAAGTGGGTTTTGGTGGCAAAGTAGGAAACAGTTTTCAGTTTTAATGTGGGTTGACATAGTACAGACTAAGATTCAAACAATCCATAAGCTAAAACAGTAGCTGAGTCAGAAGTTGACCTGAATCCCTAAACTCCCATCCCTCTTATTTTATTTGACCAGCCAGAGAGGAATTTTTTTGGTAAAATCATTTGGGCTACATACAAGAGGGGAAAAATTACAGTATACATACTTCTAAATTTATATGGTGCCAAATAAAACAATCTAAATCTAGCCTGAGATAGATTAATGTGGGGCTATTTCCAATTCAAATTAAAGTTGGCAGGAAATAAATTATTATAATTAAAAAAGACTTTGAGTTTAAACATTTTCATTAGTCATATTATTGTTTTAATCCACCTCTCGTGTCACTTTAGGGATGGACTACTGGCTGCCTTGTTTTGGTTCAGAGGATGCACATTTGTCTACTCAAGAATTCTCACATTGGCTGCCAGCCTATTCCTTGTGTTTCAAATTTAGCAAAGTGTGCATCTCTTTGTGAACCTAACACTCTGAACTTGGGTTTACTATGTACCAGAAGTAACCAAATTTATTCTGTAAGTATAAAAAGACTGTGTGTGTGTTAGTTACTTAGTTGTGTCTGACTCTTTGTGACCCCATGGACTGTGACCCCACCAGGCCCCTCTGTACGTGGATTCTCCAGGCAAGAATGCTGGAGTAGATTGCCATTTCCTTCTCCAAAAGGAACAATAGAAAGAAAGAAAGTGAAGTCATTCAGTTCTGTCTGACTGCGACCCCATGGACTGCAGCCTACCTGGCTCCTCCATCCATGGAATTTTCCAGGCAGGAGCCCTGGAGTGGGTTGCCATTTCCTTCTCCAATAAAAAGACTAGGTCTTAGCTATCACAAAAACTCAGAATAGGAAAATATCAAAGGTAAGGTGTAACTTTTCAAGTTTATTTTCAGCTTTGATAGAGAAGAGAGAATCAGGTATAACATGTTCTGCATTCCCAGTATCATACAATTCATTTTTCATAGGAAAATACAAATGAAGTGGAATTTGAAATGAAAAGCATTTATTAACCAAATTAAATTGAGAACTTATGGCAGGAATAACGAAAAATGGAAGAGCTGTCTCCAGCCATACTTAGCCAGGGCTGAGAGTCCTCAGTCTCTGCCCCAGTCAGGGTTTGCCCAGACACTGCTTGGGTGGCATGAGTCATAAACCGACCCTGGGGTTTTGCCATCCTGTCTCCAAAGCTGGCCTGAAGCTGCTTCTGCCTCTCCTCATCACCACGGTTCCTCCTGTCCTCTTCTCCCTGGTTCACAAACTACTGGACTAACTGGGGGAAAGGGAAGGGTAGCCGAGAGAGTGAAAACCAAACAGGGATTGATTAAATGATTACCCATCCACACAATAGATTCCAGGGAGTCACTAAAAGTCACATTGTTGAGTTTGATATGGGGAAAACATGATAAATAAAAAAGGTTGCAGTAATACTATAGGACATTTGTGTCCATGTCAAATATATTAATTCATTTTTTAAAAGCACAGAAATAAAAATACCAAAAGATTAGCATCAATTTTCTCTGAAGTGTTGAGATTAGGAGTGATTCTTAAAATCAGATTCTTTCTTTTGGGTTTGTTATTTCTAAAGATTCCTTCACTGAGAAAAAGTAGAATATGGATATTAGAAAAAATGGGTATATACCATTTTGTTAGACTAAAGTATATTGAAGATAACTGTAGAATATCTGAGGACAATTAGCCTTAGGCTCATCTAGATTAAACAATGGAAATAAATAAAAAATTGTGATTAGGGTAGATATGCAAAATGTGAAATTAAGAGGCCAGGTTCCTTGCGGGTCTGGACAACCTTATACTAAAAGCACACTGCAGAGACAGAGGACTCAGAGTCTTTTAGCAGACTCAAGAATACTCAGATACAGCTCATTGTTACCCACTGCATAAGAAAACCCAAAGTTATGATGCCAGTTGATCATATGAAAAAGCAGTGTGTAGCTGTGTGTTTAGTCATGTCAGACTCCTTATAATCCCATGGACTGTGGTCAACCAGGCTCCTCTGTCCATGGAGTTTTCCAGGGAAAAATAGTGAGGTAGGTTGGCATTTCCTTCTTCAGGAGATCGTCCTCACTCAGAGATCAAACCTGTGTCTCCTTGGTTTCCTGCGTTGGCAGGCGGATTCTTTACCATTGATCCACCTGGGAATCACGAAAGAGTAGAGGTGGGGCTGATGTGAAGAGCCAACTCATTGGAAAATATCCCAGTGCTGGGCGGGGGGGGGACGATTGAAGGTGGGAGGAGAAGGGGACGACAGAGGATGAGATGATTAGAAGGCATCACCTACTCAATGGACACGAGTTTGAGCAAACTTCGGGAAATAGTAAAGGACAGGGAAGCCTTGTATGCTGCAGTTTATGTGGTCGCATAGAGTCAGATGCAACTGAGTGACTGAGCAACAAGAGCAAAGAGATGGAGCTAAATACAGCTCTGTGCTGTGATCATTTTGATTAGAGTCGTACCAGCAGGTCAAGGTTCAGGGGGACCCTCCCAACTTTGGTGACCATCTTGTATGTTTTTACTCCATATGCTGGGCTTTATTCATAGAGTGACTAGGTACAAACTTGAATGGGGCTGGAATACAGGGATTTGTGGTTATTTTATATATATATAGAATATATATATATATGTATATATATATCCTGGAGAAGGAAATGGCAATCCACTCCAGTATTCTTGCCTGGAGAATCCCATGGACAGAGAAGCCTAGTAGGTTACAGTCCACGGGGTCGCAAAGAGTCGGACACGACTGAGTGACTTCACCTCACCTCACCTCAGAATAGAATAGAGTAGAATCAGTTCAGTTCAGTTCAGCCACTCAGTCATGTCTGACTCTTTGTGACCCCATGAATCACAGCACGCCAGACCTCCTTGTTCATCACCAACTCCCGGAGTTCACCCAAACTCATGTGCATTGAATCGGTGATGTCATCCAGCCATCTCATCCTCTGGCGTCCCCTTCTCCTCCTGCCCCCAATCCCTCCCAGGATAAAGGTCTTTTCCAATGAGTCAACTCCTCGCATGAGGTGGCCAAAGTACTGGAGTTTCAGCTTCAGCATCAGTCCTTCCAATGAACACCCAGCAGTGGTCTCCTTCAGAATGGACTGGTTGGATCTCCTTGCAGTCCAAGGGACTCTCAAGAGTCTTCTCCAACACCACAGTTCAAAAGCATCAATTCTTTGGCACTCAGCTTTCTTCACAGTGCAACTCTCACATCCAAATGTGACCACTGGAAAAACCATAGCCTTGACTAGACAGACCTTTGTTGGCAAAGTAATGTCTATGCTTTTTAATATACTATCAAGGTTGGTCATGACTTTCCTTTCAAGGAGTAAGCATCTTTTAATTTCATGGCTGCAGTCACCATCTGCAGTGATTTTGGAGCCCCAAAAGTAAAGTCTAACACTGTTTCCTCTGTTTCCCCATCTATTTGCCATGAAGTGATGGGACCGGATGCCATGATCTTCATTTTCTTATTGTTGAGCTTTAAGCCAACTTTTTCACTCTCCTCTTTCACTTTCATCAAGAGGCTTTTTAGTTCCTCTTTACTTTCTGCCATAAGGGTGGTGTCATCTGCATATCTGAGGTTATTGATATTTCTCAGTATCAATAGTGGCAATCTTGATTCCAGCTTATAGAATAGAATAGAGTATGTCTAATACTTACTGAGTATTATATATAATAGAATATGTCTAATACTAAGAGTCACAGCTTTGGTAATAGAATGTAAGAAGGCTGCAACTACCACATTTGCAGCAAATGGATCATAGGAATAGAGTCATTATTACCATTTGCATTCAATGAATATATTTTTATGTTATTAACATTCTGGAATTTAATAACTGCAGTTATAAGATTAGGTGTTTGGATTCTTTTAAAAAAGATACAGCCGTAATCATGTAATTTTGTGTTCAGAAAGTTCTGAAAATACACTAGAAAATGAAAGTTTAATCAAGAATGAGCAACAAGCTCCATCTTAAACATTTCCTTATGGCTTAGTTAAATTTCTATAGATTGTCTCATTACTATGAATCACACAGCGACAATGCCTAGGTGTTTCCAGAGAATCAGTGGATTACCCACTTGGTTGATGTGACAATGAGTTATTGCTCTGAGAGTAGTCACTAGGTGAATAAATGGCTATGTAATTCCAGATTTATTGCTTACCTACTATGTGTAAGGCAGGAGATGATAACATAATGAAAAGATAGGGAATCTTGTCTCAAGACACCTTTGTACTTATATTTACATGTATTTTTACTCATTGAGATCAGTAGGTACAGATTTTTGTGTTCTATTAATTTTTCTTGATTTAATCCTTTATTTGTGAATGAAGCTTAATAGCTGTTTTAAAATGGTGCACTGCTTTGGGTGCTTTTGATGGCTCACTCTCTGCCCTTGTATAGCACACACCCCCAGCTGCTGGGGCTTAGCTGCTAACAGTTCACAGCATCTTCCTTCTCCTGATTGTCACCTGTGGCCAAATGGGAGCCAAGTTAACTGAGTGGTTATCTGCCTATTTTCCTCTCTGCTGTCTTCCCTGCCCAGTGTCTGACACAGGGAAGCAGGTATATAGGAAACTGCCTTTTTGCATTAAAAAGTAGCCATCCCTGGGGTCCCATCAAGGCTTCATGCTGGCAGAGCCCCTCCACTTCCCTCAGGCTCCTCCTCAGAGCACTCCCTTTACATATCTTTTTCATAAAAATCCCCGCCCCAGTCTCCAGCCAGGCACTGTGATATGTACAAATATTATATTAAAAATACATACACACACAGCTATTTGTCTTCCCAAGTGGAGATTTTTGGGTGTACATTTCAGACACGTAAAAACAGTGCTTTTCTGTTCCTGTTGCTTTTGTCTAGCTGAGAATCCAGCCCAAATATTATTTGTGCTGAAAGCATACTCAACTATTGAACCACAGTTTGTCTGCTGTCTGTGAATCTATCCTACAGAGGTAGATTTCAATTAGATTGGAGAATTATTGTGAGATGGGTTTTTTAATTCTGGAGAGGGTTTATTTTGGCATTGTTGGCTGGAGTTTGTCTCCTCTTAGCATGGTAGATGTATGTCTCTAACCTGCTCGAATAGCTTCTTTATCTATTGTCTGCCTTTCAGGCATTCTCTAGCTGGGCGTCTCAGGGGCTGATGAAGTAGCTGCTGTCTAAGACAACGGGAATCCACACCCAGAAGCCAGAGCCTTCTGTCTGCCCCTTCTCTCTGTGGATTATTATGGCTATATTTTGCTGATTTTCTTTACTGTCCTCTATAGTTGGAAAAAACTCTCTTCGTTATGAGATTTAACCTCCTTCTCTCCTTTCATTTCCACTTGCAGAGAGGCAGTAGAATGAGTCAAGGGTCTGACTGCCTGAGTTGAATATTGCTTCCAACACTCTGGCCCTTAGAGCAAGTCCCTGAATCATTCAGAACTGGTCTTCCTTATCTGTAAAAAACATTTGCTATTGTGAGGACTTGTTGAGTTAATACATGTAAGGCATTTATAGTGCCTGGCACTTTGCAGTTGCCATAAATGTTAGTCAGCATTTATTAATAGCTTAGTAATATATCTGACTCTACCCAAGGCATAAAGATGGGATTAATTCTTGGTTTCAGGAGGAAAAAAAGACAGCTCCTTGGGAACCCAGAGGCCCCACATTTGGAGGGGACCTCACTTTCCTCTTCCTTGCCCCCATGTTCATGCCATCCTATCCCCACTTTTGTCTGAGGAAGAGTCTCCCAAAACCCATGCCTTGACTCCACAGTTCAAGGCCAGCATGGGGACTCCCAGGTGCTGTGACTGACATGTTCTATGAGGTGTGTTCATCATAGTGATGACCTCATCTCTCAAGCCCTTGACACTTTGGCTCTCTCCAAATGGAGGCAGAGATCTCTTTAATCTGGACAAATCTTTCCTTGTTTATGACAACTATGTCAAATAAGTTTTGTCTAAATGAGTGATATTTACTAAACTCTTTCAGTTCAGTTCAGTCGCTCAATCATGTCCGACTCTTTGCGACCCCATAGACTACAGCATGCCAGTCTTCCCTGTCCATCACCAATTTCTGAAGCTTGCTCAAACTCCTCTGTCTGTTGATTCAGTGATGCCTTCTAACCATCTCATCCTCTGTTGTCCCTTCTCCTGCCTTAATATCTCCCAGTATCAGGGTCTTTTCCAATGTGTCAGCTCTTCACATCAGGTGGCCAAAGTTTTGGAGTTTCAGCTTCAGCATCAGTTCCTCCAATGAATATTCACGTGACGTCCTTTAGGGTTGACTGGTTTATTCTCCTTGTAGTCCAAGGTACTCTCAAGACTCTTCTTCATCACCACAGTTCAAAAGCATCAATTCTTCGGCACTCAGCTTTCTTTATGGTTCAACTTTCACATCCATACATGACCACTGGAAAAAAACATAGCTTTGACTAGACAGACCTTTGTCAGCACAGTAAAGTCTCTGCTTTTTGATATGCTGTCTATGTTGGTCATTTCTTCCAAGGAGCAAGTATCTTTTAATTGCATGGCTGCAGTCACCATCTGCAGTGATTTTGGAGCCCCCCAAAATAAAGTCTCTCAGTTTCCATTGTTTCCCCAGCTATTTGCCATGAAGTGATGGAACTGGATGCCATGATTAGTTTTTTGAATGTTGAGTTTTAAGCCAGCTTTTTCCACTCTCCTCTTTCACTTTCATCAAGAAACTCTTTAGTTCCTCTTTGTTTTCTGCCATAAGGGTGGTATTATCTGTGTATCTGAGGTTATTGATATTTCTCACAGCAATCTTGATTCCAGCTTCTGCTTCTTCCAGCCCAACATTTCTCATGATGTATTCTGCATATAAGTTAAATAAGCAGGGTGAAAATATACAGCCTTGACATGCTCCTTTCCCAATTTTGAAACAATCTGTTATTCCATGTCCATTTCTAAATGTTACTTCTTGACCTGCATACACATTTCTCAGAAGGCAGGTAAGGTGTTTGAGTATTCCTATCTCTGCAAGAATTTTCTGCAATTTGCTGTGACCCACACAGTCAAAGGCTTTGGTGTAGTCAATAAAGTAGAAGTAGATGTTTTCCTGGAACTTTCTTGCTTTTTCAATGATTCAGTGGATGTTGGCAGTTTGATCTCTGATTCCTCTGCCTTTTCTAAAACCAGCTTGAACATCTGAAAGTTCTTGGTTTACACACTGTTGAAACCTCACTTGGAGAATTTTGAGATGAGTGCAATTGTGTGGTAGTTTGAGCATTCTTAGGTATTGCCTTCCTTTGGGATTGGAATGAAAACTGACTTTTTCCAGTCCTGTGGCCACTGCTGAGTTTTCCAAATTTGCAGGCATATTGAGTGCAGCACTTTCACAGCATCATCTTTTAGGATTTGAAATAGCTCAGGTGGAATTCCATCACCTCCACTAGCTTTGTTCATCTTGATGTTTCTAAGGCCCACTTAACTTCGTATTCCAGGATACCTGGCTCCAGGTGAGTAATCACACCATCACAGTTTTCTGGGGCATGAAGATCTTTTTTGTATAGTTCTTCTGTGTATTCTTGCCACCTCTTCTTAATATCTTCTTCTTCTGTTAGGTCCATAATGTTTCTGTCATTTATTATGCCCATCTTTGCATGAAATGTTCTTTTGGTATCTCTAATTTTCTTGAAGAGATCTCTGGTCTCTTTAAATTCTCTAATCTTTTTAGATGCCAAATTATTTTCAGGTTGAATATTTCCCTTTACCCTTAATAACAGTCTGAATAAAAAGCATGACTTACCTCAATTTTTCTTAAAACTGAGAAAATTGTTTTAAGAAACAGAAAAATATCATATAATGGGAAAGAACCAGAATACTTTTGCAAATAAGCATTTCAATTAATATAGTCTATATAAAAAAGAATACTTCATAGCCAATAAGCAAAATAGGTTATTTTCCTTCCCCCTTTCTTTATAAACAAACTCATTTTCTTTTTCTGATAATAAAAGCTATGCATGGATAGTGAAGAAAATTTAGAAAACAGAATAAAAGAAAAAGCATGAATTACCTACAATCCCATGATGACATATAGTGTGGTACTTTTAATATTTTTATTACCTCCTTGAATTAGGAAAAAACAGTATTACTGCGTTTCTTTTTTGAACTTCTATTGTGTATAATTTAATTCCCATTCTTTTTATTGCTATAAAACGTATCCCTTCCACTTAAATTCTAAGTGTGCAAAAAACTTGGTTTAAATTTTTTGTGTAGATGGGGATAATTATTAAATACAAACCAAGATGCTTTTAAATAATTTTAAAATCTATGTCTGGAAGGAAGAAAAAAGGAAAGGACAATGGACAACCCCTCTTGTAATCCTTCTGGTCAAAATTATAATTAATTTTGAAGTCAGATTCACTCATACCAATCATTCTGTTATTTTAATAATGAGAAAACAGAAGTTCAGGGAGTTTATATGCCTTGTTCAAGGTCACATGCTTTCTTAGTTTTCTCTTTTGCTGAATTTTCCAGTCAATGATACCTGCATTGGCCCCTCCATTTTTATGAATAATTTATTCAGATTCTGATCTTTCTGATAGTTCATGTGAGTAGATTTTCCTGAAAATATGTCTTCTGTCTTTATAATGTATTTTTTTAGATTAACGTTGTCAATATCCATTCTATTGTACCTTGACAATTTTATTTTCTTGGAATTTAGCATTGCCTTGTATGATCTAAAGCTGATGGGTGCATTTAGAATCATAATTTGAGAACTATTCTGGGGACATTTATATTCAAGCAGTTTCTTTGTGAAACGCTTTCTTGGCATTGCTGGCACGCTACCAGGGTTAGATGGCTTGCTATGCATCAACATTTAACAGACTCCCAGGCAAAGATTCAGCATCTAAAATTGCTTCATTTGTGTCTGATATTTTGCAACCCTATGGGCTGTAGACTCCCAGGCTCCTCTTTCCATGGGATTCAGACAATAATACTAGAATGGGTTGCCATGCCCTCCTCCAGGGGATCTTCGCAACCCATGGGTCCAACCCACATCTCTTACATCTCCTGCATTGTCAGGCAGGTTTTTTAACACTAGTGCCACCTGGATAATTTTTAGGACTTATGAATTAAGGAGAGACATCTAGATTTCAGAATAAAAGGATTATCCCTGAAAATTCAAATCAAAGGTAGGTCAACAGTCCTTGAGTCAAAAGTAGTTTGGAGGAATATGAAAGAAGGTGGTTGAGTGAAAGTTGCTCTTGAGCTAGCTCCTAGTGATATCCAAGCATAAGTACAACCTGAAGATCAGAAGAAATTAGCTTTCATGAGTAACTAGGAAATTCATTTTGGGGAGCGAAACCTTGAGTGAGAGCAGAGTGGCTTCAAAATGGTGACACAGATTCGTTGGTAACAGAGGGAGAGAAGGATGGGGTGAAAAGAGGCTGAAGTTTTGAGAAGGCCTGAGTAAAATTCTCGCAACTGGCTAAGGAAATTTGTTTTTGGTTTTCCCTACAATTGTAGTGCAAAAACAAAAACAAACTACCTTAACAATACAGAAAATTAGCAACTATATCATTTTTTCTTCTAGGGCTTTTACCTTTAAATATACTAAAATATAATGAATTTTCTGAGCAAATTATGGATGACACATTTCAAAAATTACAGAATGACAAAAATTGCAAAGCATACTAACATTCCAAGTTGTATATTTTATTTTTTTTTCTTAGAAAAACTCTAAGGTTTACCCCAAAGCATGAAAATATCTAGTGATTTTATATCATTCTACTCACTGAAATTCTTAGAGCCCAGGAATTTCTCTATTCAAACATCAGTGTGCTGGGTGGCAAACACTAGACTGGGTGGACTTCTAGATAAGACCTTGCAGACCAAAGCTGGTCAATGTAGTCTGTGGATACCAACTAGTTTAGTGGAGGCTCTGGAAAGCATTGTCAGGTAGTCATCTGCTAGTGCCCTACTTTCTATTGCTCTGTTTCCACAGTTCTCCTCCTCAAATTTAACAGAGAGTCTCTCACCCCAATCAAAAGCATGCTCACTCACTATAAAATACAACCATGATGGAGAAGGATTTGTAAACTATGTCATAGAAGGAAGCGATAACCTCACTTTACGATGAGGAGCTTTAGGAGACACATGGAGCTGGGCTTCAGAGAGCTGAGGGGATGACGTACAGCACAGGGGACAGATGGATTTCCTTTTGACAGAAGGAAAAACCGAGATCGCATGATTGGAAATTTAGTGACTTAGGGATTCAGACTTCTTCCAATTTATATACATTTTGTACAACTTGAGAGAAATTATTTCAGGGAAAATTATTGACCTATTGCAAATGAGTTTAGTCATAAATTGGATTTCTAATGGACTTTGTAGAGGAAAATTCTGTTCTAAATGGGAGTATTGCACTGAATATCAGTTCGGTTCAGTTGTGTCTGACTCTTTGTGACCCCATGGTCTGCAGTACGCCAGGGTTCCCTGTCCATTACCAACTCCCGGAGCTTACATAGTGTTGGTGATGTCATCCAACCATCTCATCCTCATTCAACCATCTCATCCTCTGTTGTCCCCTTCTCCTCCTGCCCTCAATCTTTTCCAGTATCAAGATCTTTTCAAATGTGTCAGCTCTTCACATCAGGTGGCCAAACTATGGGAGTTTCAGCTTCAGCACCAGTCCTTCCAATGATGGAGAAGGCAATGGCACCCCACTCCAGTACTCTTGCCTGGAAAATCCCATGGACCCAGGACTGATCTCCTTTAGGATGGACTGGTTGGATCTCCTTGCAGTCCAAGGGACTCTCAAGAGTCTTCTCCAACACCACAGATCAAAAGCATCAATTCTTCAGTTCTCAGCTTTCTTTATAGTCCAACTCTCATGTCCATACATGACTCCTGGAAAAAATATAGCTTTGACTAGAGGGACATTTTTTGGATATAGTATTGCCTCTGCATTTTAGTATGCTTTCTAAGTTGGTCATAATTTTCTTCCAAGGAGCATGCACCTTTTAATTTCATGGCTACAGTCACCATCTGCAGTGATTTTGGAGCCCCCCAAAATCAAGTCTCTCACTGCTTCTATTGTTTCCCCATCTATTTGCCATGAAGTAATGGGACCGCATGCCATGATCTTTGTTTTCTGAATGTTGAGTTATAAGCCAACTTTTTCACTCTCCTCTTTCACTTTCATCAAGAAGCTCTTTAGTTCCTCTTTGCTTTCTGACTTAAGGGTGTTGTCATCTGCATATCTGAGGTCATTGATATTTCTCCGAGCAATCCTGATTCCAGATTGTGCTTCATCCAGCCTGGCATTTCGCATGATTTACTCTGCATATAAGTTTAATAAGTAGGGTGACAATATACAGACTTGAGGTACTCCTTTCCTGATTTGGAATCAGTCTGTTTTTCCATATCTGGTTCTAACTGTTGCTTCTTGACCTGCCTACAGATTGAGAAATCTCCCTCCTGAGAAGGAGGCAGATCAGGTGGTCTGGTATTCCCATCTCTTTGAGAATTTTCCAAAGTTTGTTATGATCCACACAGCCAAAAGCTTTGGTGTAATCAGGAAAGTAAAAGTAGATGTTTTTCTATAACTCTCTTGCTTTTTTGATGATGCAGCAGATGTTGGCAATTTGATCCCTGGTTCCGCTCCTTTTTTCTAACTCCAGCTTGAACATCTGGAAGTTTACATTTCATGTACTGTTGAAGTCTGGCTTGGAGAATTTGGAGCGTTACTTTGCCACCATGTGAGATGAGTGCAACTGTGCAGCAGTTTGAACATTCTTTGGCATTGACTTCCTTTGGGATTGGAATGAAAACTGACTTTTTTCAGTCCTGTGGCCACTACTGAGTTTTCCAAATTTGCTGGGATATTGAGTGCAACACTTTCACAGCATCATCTTTTAGGATTTGAAATAGCTCAGCTGGAATTCCATGACCTCCACTAGCTTTGTTTTTAGTGATGCTTCCTAAAGCCCACTTGACTTCGCATTCCAGGATGTCTGGCTCTAGGTGAATGATCACACCATTTTGATTATCTGGGTCATGATCTTTGAGTATCACTTAAAGCTTTTCCAATCCTAAAATTCTTTGAGAGCTGAATATCAGAAAGGATTTAGATGAGATTAAGCTGCATTTTCCATGGTTCCAGTAAACAAATTGACAGCCCTAAGAATGAAACTAGAGAAAACTGTTGGTGAGACTGGCCTTGGGTAGAAATTGTTGTGACTGAGGAGGAAGGGCACAACATTATGTGACACCATAGCGAGCAGTGGTTCGAGACTGAGCTCAGAGTCAAGGCCCAATGGAAGCGGAGGGAAGCCAGAGACTGATGGGCTGAAGAATATTTCGAGGATTCTACTTCTTTCAGTTTTAATAGCCTTGAGCTTTTTGGAAAAAAATATGTTACTTGTTAAGTTGAAAATTAGTTAAGAATTGCTGCTGGCAGCACTGTGCTATGTATCAAGAGCATTTTTATTACTGTAATGGGTGTATTTGCATAGGAGTGTTCAATGGGATTTTCTGTAGCCAGAGTAGTCTTGATGTGGGTACTGAATATTCCTCTCCCTGGTCTGGTTAAGGAAGGGTGACTCATCAAAGGATTTATGTCCTAGCTTCCTTCAGCCCACATCAGTGGTTTTCATTCCCTCCTCTTTGGATGCAGGCATCCTCTCAAGCTGGTAAAACAATTTAGAGGAAACCTGCTCAGGTCTCTCCCTAGAAAACCCTCTGCATTTTCCTCTCTAAGGACTGTGGGAGCTTTCTCACGCCCCTCATGTGCTCTCTCAAAGCTGTAGGATAGACACATATTCTGTTTGTGTTAGGTATGCTGTATCATAATCCTTAAATTTCCACAGCTATGGCACTTAACGTGAATCACAAACTGTTTAGCACCACAGTTGGGGAGGAGGACATCCCAATAGTTATGAGAACTGACCTAAAATCATGTGGCTGTCTATCACAGTTAGGTGTTTGATAATATGTAATGCAGCTACCAAAGAAATTTAACACGGTGCAAGTTGGCTACAGTCTATTATGCTTCATATACAGTGATACGTAAAACTAAGGTTTATTAGCCTAGAACACTTTCAATATTTCCCACTCTAGTATTCTTGCCTGGAGAATCCCATGGACAAAGGAGCCTGGTGGGCTACAGTCCGTGGGATCACAAAGAGTCGGACACAACTGAGCGACTAACACACACGTTCTACAAACTCACTAAAAGTCCCCATTCTTCATTCGGTTAGGTGCTCTGACCATACCTTGAATGAAAAGTTCACAACAGCATGACAGAAGTGGGGTTCTTTATTCTTTTTTTTTTTTTAGTATAAATTTATTTATTTTAATTGGAGGTTAATTACTTTACAATATTGTATTGGTACTGGTTCTTTTATTCTTATAGTTAGCATCACATATTCAGAATTCCTTCTATTATCAATGACAAGGTAAATGGCAAATTAGGGAATCAAGACTCAGGTTTTATCTCTAGAGGTGAAAGATAGGTAGATTCTTATAACTTCATCCAAGGATGGGGAGTGTATCTCAAATATTCCGTCAACTCATATGTCATAAATGTTGGCCTGTTGCACCAACAAGAGCCAATTTCTAAGACTTATATACTAAATACTAAAGCTGTAAGTTTCAGTTGTGAAGACCCATGTCTGTTACACAGGATGATAATTGCCAAAGTGTCAATATTTGATAAACACAGGATAAAAGAGTACTTATAGTACTAATAAAAGATAAGAGTACTGATAAAAGAGTACTAATAGTAACCTCTAGAGTATGCACCGTTCTGGACTGTGCAGTCTGATTTGGGCACCTGCCTCTAGACTTTAAGTTTTAACCAACTGCTATAAATACATTATCACACAGCCCATAAATGAAGTATTCAGAAGACCATTATAGTCACTGCTATCAACTTCAAACCTTACAAGTGGTTCTCTGGAGACTACTGTTTGAAGTTCAAGGTTCTCTTCCTGTGTTTTTCCCATCAGTGTAAGAGGAAGGGAGGAACTCCAGTTTCTGTTTTCACCCAGAAGACCTTGCTGTATTCCTCCATCTAGCCACTTGTCTATAGATGTTGGGGAGTGTAGGAGTGAAAAGTATTGCCATACAACTTTTGCTGGATTACAAATATATTACAGAGGGTAGTTGAAACCCACAGGGGAAATGGAACTTACATAGTAAAGCAATCACTAATTTTGTCTGTACTTGGAGACATGCTTTCCTAGGACAGCTGTTTTCTGGCTCAGAATCTGGGTTTACTCTCAGAATCTTGGTTCTCAATGCAATTTGTATAGCGAAGGCTGTCCTTAGGATAAAGAAAGGAGAGAAAAGAAAGAGAAAGAAAGAAACCCTCCACTCACCCCAACACTATGGGAAATGCAAGAGCCCAGTTCCCCATTCCTCTTGCTAGAGTGAAGAATTTCCCCCTAAGATTTAGGGTACCCACTACATGATTGACAGTCCTGCTGCTGACCTAGCATTACCATTTTCAGGCTGAGGCTGGCCTCAGGGAGGGCCAGGAGATTTAAAAACAAAGAGAGAGGAAAAGGAGGGCATCTCTGTTTACCCATCAGCATGCACAGGACCTCGTTTCTAGTTGTCTGGCTCAAGATAGAGTGTTTTTTTCTGGGATTTCCACTGTTCATGTCTGTTGCACAGTTCCAGGATTTGGCCCACTTTTGGGTGAAAACTTGGAGATAAATGAGGATTTATGCTTCTGGCCATTTTTCATGTTTTGATTTTTCTTCTGAGTTATTTTTCTACTCTTTACTTTTCAGAGTTTTCAGGTAGTTGATTTTTATATTTTCTCAAAGTGTATGGCTGTAGTCTGTTAGGAGAGATAGTCCATACTTGGTTGGTACTGGAAATAAGCACAATTTCGTCTAAAATGTTAACTGCTATATAGAACTGGTAGTGTAAACACTGATAAGTTGTTCCCTTCACTTTTTTTTTTTTTGTAATGTAGGTGACTGATTGAAGCGTCTATTTTAAAGAGACATCCACTTCAAAGACAGGTCTCTCTCCCTTCTATCTCTGGAATACAGTAAATGCTGCCAGCCATAAGATGAGTGAAGAGCTAGGCAACCTCCCCCTACTTAGGCTCTTTAGTTTTAAAGATCTTGATTGATTTGGATAACTGACATTTGGGCAACTTGTTTTTTCTCTTACAAATCTTTAAATTCCCACTCTTATTTCTTAAATTTACCACTGAAGAGTGAATCCTTGAATTTCTTGGCCCATCCTTGACCCCAGTAAAAGCAGAACCCCAGGCACCTATGAAGCATTTTAAACTTTCTTTCCATGACTCACAAAAGACTTACAGCAGGGAAAGCAGAATTTAGGGGTAGACAGGAAGTAAGAGTTTTTTTTCTGTGGTTCTTAGACTTTATGTTGCTTCAGAGAACCTGACTCTGTAAGCCTAGGAATCTACAGCTTTAGCAACTATATCCTCATTATTCTGAAACAGATAATTCTAGAAGCAAACTGAATACCATACTGCTTCTGTGGCAGTGTGATAAAAGTTGACCGTATGCTGAAATCTGTTTGAAGCTGAATTTTGTTTTGTTTTGTTTTGTGATGTTAACAGCATCACATCATGTCTCAGAGCACAAGAAATGACCCAAACAGCCTCTGCATTTGTGTTAACATTAACTTTCACATTAACTNTTTTTTTTTTTTGTAATGTAGGTGACTGATTGAAGCGTCTATTTTAAAGAGACATCCACTTCAAAGACAGGTCTCTCTCCCTTCTATCTCTGGAATACAGTAAATGCTGCCAGCCATAAGATGAGTGAAGAGCTAGGCAACCTCCCCCTACTTAGGCTCTTTAGTTTTAAAGATCTTGATTGATTTGGATAACTGACATTTGGGCAACTTGTTTTTTCTCTTACAAATCTTTAAATTCCCACTCTTATTTCTTAAATTTACCACTGAAGAGTGAATCCTTGAATTTCTTGGCCCATCCTTGACCCCAGTAAAAGCAGAACCCCAGGCACCTATGAAGCATTTTAAACTTTCTTTCCATGACTCACAAAAGACTTACAGCAGGGAAAGCAGAATTTAGGGGTAGACAGGAAGTAAGAGTTTTTTTTCTGTGGTTCTTAGACTTTATGTTGCTTCAGAGAACCTGACTCTGTAAGCCTAGGAATCTACAGCTTTAGCAACTATATCCTCATTATTCTGAAACAGATAATTCTAGAAGCAAACTGAATACCATACTGCTTCTGTGGCAGTGTGATAAAAGTTGACCATATGCTGAAATCTGTTTGAAGCTGAATTTTGTTTTGTTTTGTTTTGTGATGTTAACAGCATCACATCATGTCTCAGAGCACAAGAAATGACCCAAACAGCCTCTGCATTTGTGTTAACATTAACTTTCACATTAACTCTCTGTATTTTGTTTAGTGGGAACTACGTCTCCATAGGAAATGACAACCTTTTAGAGGTCACTCTCTTTGATTTGGGGGCAATATACCTTTTGCTCCTAATGTCACATCCATTGCTGTTATTAGCAGTTTCTCAGTTCTTGTTGCTTACCCCTCTCACCAGCTTCATTCTACTGTTGCAAGTGTTTGAGATTCTGATGTGATTTATCATCTCCTCCTATAAATTCACTATTCGGCTTTTGTGCTGGTTTAAAGGATAGAGCATAGATCAGGAGTCAGGAGACCTGTCTGGTGTCTCAGTCATGGTTAAGGTGACTTTTGTTCTTTGAGACAACTGATACGAGCTGCTGTTTTACAAAATGACATTAGTAATCATTTCTAGAATTTTATTCTTTTGGTCTAGGGCTTCCTCAGTGGCTCTGAGAGTAAGGAATCTGCCTGCAAAGCAAGAGACCCTGGATCAGGAAGATCCCCTGGAAAGGGAATGGCAACCCATTCTAGTATTCTTGTCTGGAGAAGTCAATGGACAAAGGAGCCTGGCGGGCTACAGTCCACGGGGTCTTAAATAGAGTCAGACACAATTGCTACTAAGTCACTTCAGTCATGTCCGACTCTGTGCGACCCCATCGACAGCAGCCCACCAGGCTCCCCCGTCCCTGGGATTCTCTAGGCAAAAACACTGGAGGGGTTTGCCATTTCCTTCTCCAGTGCGTGAAAGTGAAAAGTGAAAGTGAAGTCGCTCAGTCGTATCCGACTCTTCGCGACCCCATGGTCTGCAGCCCACCAGGCTCCCCCATCCATGGGATTTTCCAGACAAGAGTACTGGAGTGTGGTGCCATCGTGTTCAATGACTAACAATTTCACTTTAGTCTTGTCTACTAAATTATTTTCTTTAATCTACTCTTAGGTGGCACTGGCTTCCCTGGTGGCTCAGAGGTTAAAGCGGCTGCCTCCAATGCGGGAGACCTCGGTTCGATCCCTGGGTTGGGAAGATGCCCTCGAGAAGGAAATGGCAATCCACTCCAGTATTCTTGCCTGGAGAATCCCCGTGGATGGAGGAGCCTAGTAGGTTACAATCCACGGGGTCACAGAGTCGGACACGACTGAGCGACTTCACCTCACCTAGGTGGCACTAGTGATGAGGAATCCACTTGCCAATACAGGAGACACAAAAGACTCAAGTTCGATCCCTGGGTCTGGAATACCTCCTGGAGGAGGGAATGGCAATCCACTCCAGCATTCTTACCTGTAGAACTCCAGAGGAGCCCTGGACAGAGGAGCCTGGCCAGCTGTGGCCCAAAGGGGGGTGAAGAGTTGGACATGACCACAGCAACCTAGCACACCCTGTTTTTATTCCTGATTATCTCTAGCCCTAAAGTTAGTTGGAACAAAAAGATCCTAATTATGATAATAAACCAAAAGTACTTCCAAGGTGTCACTATTTTGAGCACATTGGCTACTGGATGGTAAATGTAGCTTAATTTCTAGATCTAGGAATTTATCATTATGTTAGGATTCTTTTAAGGTTCAACAGCCAGGTGGCAAGATTGTTAAGAATTTTGCCAAGTGAAATTCTATTTTGAGGTCAATTATATTTAGTTTTCATGCTTTGAGGTTAATTAACCCCCTTCTGAAGCTCTTTTCTAATACCTCCAAATTCTCCTGGCACCATAAATACAGCTGCTGAGACAGCCCACCTAAGCATAGCATATCATCAACTCCTGGCAGGAGGCACTATCCCCTTTCCCTGGCAGCCTTAGCAAACAGTGTGTTCCCTGTGGTGCTCACCAAGCACCTGTAGGAAGGCTGATTTGATAAACAGAATCCTTGTCCCTTATAATCTTTAGTTGACAGTGTGCCCCTATGGCACTTAGGAAGCACTTGGAAATTTGAGTCATCTCTGTTTTGCTGAAGGAACTCATTTTGAGAGCAATAAGTATTCCATCCTTATCTCATGAAACAAAGATTGAAAATAGGGAAATGGAAACTTCAATGTCTGGATATGGCAGACAAAAAAAAAGTTAACTACTTTTCTCTCCCTTTTTAAATGGTGCATATGAGTTTGAACATTGTAAAAGCAGTTAAGAAAATGGCTTGTAAGAAATCAGAGAAATTGTAATAGCTAGAGGGGAAAGCATTTGTTGTAGTTCATCAGTTTCACAAAACATTTTGAGATTTCCTTCATTTCACTTATTGGATTTTTAATATCAACCATTTTTCTTGAGAAATTCTTATATTGAAACTGCTATCCGGATTTAGCTAAGAATTCACTGATAATAAGCTTAGGCAGTCCATTTTGGGGTTATTAGTATAATTACATAACATTGAATTTCAATTCTCTTTTGTGAGTGGTGATTCTTTGGCTTGGATGGTTATTTTTGAACTGCACAACAAGACAAAAGTTCTATATTTGAGGAATCATCAATGTATTTTAAGAAAAAATGCTTTGGATAGATATTAGCTAATGATTCATTGATTCCACCAGGGAAGCCCCTCATTGATTCCAGAAATACCTAAGTCTTGAAATATTCAGATATTAATATAATTTTTTATTGGTCAACTAAACTGTTCATTTGTCTTGCAAAATGAAGGAAAATTTAATAACTTAGGTGTGAACTAATATTTTAATGAAACAATATTGCCCAAGATTTCTATGTATACAATGTATTAAAATTAGGATAGCTCTATCTGCTATTAATTTAAACAATAATTGCTATGTACTATAGCACATGGCATCCTTCAAAAACTGAGTTTTACTATTGACACTTCATCAGTGAAGAGCAACATATTAGGCTTGAAAAAGTGGCACAGAACTTCTGGTTTGTAGCTTAGAGTATAAACTTAGAGGTCCCTAGTCTGTCTTAATTGTTCAGTTTGTCCTCAGCTGAACAAACTGAAAAGTCATTATTTCTTGTTAGGTCCAGAAGAAAAGTGAAGTCACAGAGCAAACTACAGTCCTGGAGAGACAGTCACAACTTACTGGAGCACAAATCTGAGCAAAAACCTTTGCAGAAACAAGTGCTAGGGTATGAGAACTTGAACTATAATTGCTAAGTTGCTACAGGCAGGGTGGGGACAAGTTTGAGAGTAAAAAACTCCAGGGAAACACAGTCATAAGGTTCTTCTATTTGGCAGTTTCTACCGGCAAGAGTTCAACTTGGTTTTCATAGTAAGTTTTGAATGAAAATCTCCTGGTGCTTCTATAAGGAAGGGTGGAAAAGAACTATTCAGAAAAACATCAGAACATTTTGCTTTTCTTTATAAGACCTGCTTTCAGGTGAAACTATTTTATCAAATCAAAAACAGGTAGGGTTTTATCAGAGACTAACTTACCTGGGGAAAAGAAATGTCCAATTCCAGCCCCCTCGAGCCTTTTAACTCCACCTGAAGAACAACTGTGAAATTCACAACCCAGGGCCAGAGATTCACCAAAAGTCTGAGACACAATCATAAGACTACAGGACATTTTCCCTCCCACCTTACCACTACATCCCTAAAGGTCTTTTATCAACTGTCATGTCTATATTTCAACAAAAACTTACGAGGCATACTAACAGAAAAAAAAAGTTCAGTTGGAAGAGGCTGAGCAAGCAGCAGAAATAAAGTTTGGGAGGGATTTGTGGACAAGATTGTGGAGGAGAAGGACCTTGAACTTATCTCCTCTCATAAGCACACCAAAATCACAACTAACTGCTGAAGAAGCTTTGATAAAAATGACTATAACCTACCAAAGATATATTCTACATCCAAAGAAAGAAAGAATAAGCCAAAACAAGATGATAGAAGGGGCACATTCATGATATAACCAATCCCATACACCCTGGATGGGTGGCCCATAAGCTGGAGAAAATTATATTACAGAAATTCCCCCGTTAAGGAGTGAGAATTCTGAACCCTATGTCAGGCTCACCAGCCTGGGAGTACGCACTGGGAGGAGGAACCCCAGGAGCGCTTGGTTTTGAAGGCCAACAGAACTTGATCTTGGAATTCCATAGGACTGGGGGAAACACTCTGCTCTTGGAGAGCACACACAAGGACTCATGCATACCAGGACCCAGGGCAAAAGCAGTGATTTTATAGAAGCCTGGACCATACTTTCCTGTTGATCTTGGAAGGTCTTCTGGGGAAAGGGCTGGCTGTGGCTCACTCTGGGAACACAGACACTGGTGGCAGAGGTATCAGGGAGTATTCACTGGTGTGAGTTCTTCTGGAGGCTGACATTTTGGCACCGAGAACTGGCTCCACCCATCAGCCTGTAGGCTCCAGGACTCAGGCCAAACAACCAATAGAGTAGGAACACAGCCCCATCCATAAGCCGACCTAAAGATTTCCTGAGCCCACAGCCACCACTAGACACAACCCTCAACACAGCTCTGCCCACCAGAGGATCAGGACAAGCTCTACCCACCAGTGGACAGGCACCATCCTGTCCTACCAAGAAGCCTGCACAATTTTCTAGTTCAGCCTTACCCACTAGGGGGTAGACATAGGATGCAAGAAAATTATAATCATGCAGCCTGTGGAACTGAGTCCACAAATATAAAAATGTAGACAAAATGTGACAGCAGAGGAATGTGCTCCAAATTAAAGAACAAGATATTAATAAAACCCCAGAAGAACAACTAAGGGAAGTTGAAAATGGCAACCTACCTGAGAAAGAATTCAAAGCAATGATGATGAACCAAGTTAGTTTATAAAGATGAACCAAGAACTTGGGAAAAGAATGGATGTGCAGAACAAGAAGTTACAAGAAGCTTTTAATGAACATAAAATATAAAGAATAACCAGAGTTGAAGAATATGATAACCGAAATGAAAAATACACTTGAAGTAATCAATAACAGAATAAATGAAGCTGAAGAACAGATAAGTGAACTAGAAAACAGAATAGTGGAAATCACTGCTATGAAAGAGAATAAAGAATAAAAATAAATGAGGACTGTTTAGAGACATCTGGAACAATATCAAATGCACCATTTGCTATAGATTTCCCAGGAGGAAAAGAGAGACAAAAGGCTTGGGAAAGTATTTGAAGAGCTAACATTAGCTGAATACTTTCCTAATATGGGAAGAAAACAGTCATCGAAGTATAGGAAGCTGGGAGAGTCACACATAGTATTAACCCAAGGAGGAACATGCTGAGATATATAGTACTCAAACTGACAATGATTGAAGATAAAAAGGAAATGCTGAAAGCATCAAGGGAAAAGAAATAAGTAGCATACAACAGAATCTCCATAAGGTTATCAACTGATTTGTAGCAGAAACTCTACAGGCCAGAAGGGAATGTCACAAGGGATCAATACAAGAAGAAGATATTAATGTAACAGCTGTAAATATATATGCATCAGCACAAGAGCAACTCAGTTATTAAGCAAATGTTAAATGAAATAGAAGGAGAAATGGACATTAACACAATAGTGCAGAACTTTAACATATACTAACATTAACTGAGAGAAGAATCAGTAAGAAACTACAGGCTTTGCATGACATATTAGGTCCAATGGATTTAGTCAATATTTATAGAGCATTCCATCTGAAAGCAGTTGGATGCATATTTTTTTCGAGTGCACATGGAACATTTTCCAGGATAGATTACATGGTGAACCACAGAGCAGGCTTTGGTAAATTTAAAGAAAATTGAAATCATATCAAGCATATTTTCAGACCACAAAGCTATGAGATTAGAAATCAATTACAAGAAAAAAGTTGCAAAAAGCCACAAACACATGGAGACTAAACAATATGCTACTACACAGCCAATAGAGCTTTGAAGAAATCAAGGAAGAAACTGAAAAATGTCAAGAGAAAAATGAAAATGAAAACACTATGATCCAAAACCTATGGGATGCAGCAAAAGTACTTCTAAGAGGGAAGTTCATAGCAATACAAGCTTACATCAGACAGCAAGGAGAATCTCAAATAAACAACTTAACCTTAAATCTAAAGTAAGCAGAGAAAGAACAAACAAAATCCAAAGTTACTAAAAGCAAAGATATAAAAATCAGAGCAGAAATAAATGAAATAGAAACAACAAAAAGCATCAGTGAAACTAAGTGCTGATTCTTTAAAAATGTAAACAAAAGTGATAAAACTTTAGCCAGACTCATCAATAAAAAAAAAAAAAAGGAGAGGACTCCAATCAATAAAATTCAAAATGAAAAAGAAGTTACAATGAAATACAATTCATTGAAATACACATAAATACAAAGATCACAGAAATACAAAGGACCGTAAGAGACTACTACAAGCAACTATACCAATAAAATGGACAATCTGGAAGGAAGAAACAAATTGTTTTAAAAAGTTCATTCTTCTTAGACTGAGAAGGGGGAAATAGGAAATATGAACAGATCAATTACCAACACTGAAATTGAATCTGTGATGAAAAAAAACTCTTCACTGACAAAAGTGCAGGACCAAGTGGCTTAACTAGTAAATTCTACCAAACATTTAGAAAAGAGTTAACACACATACTTCTCAAACTATTCGAAAAATTACAGAGAAAGGAAAACCTCCCGACTGAGTCTATTAAACCACCATCAGTTTGACACCAAAACAGATAAAGATATCACAAAAAAGAAAATTACAGGCCAATATTACTGGCAAACATAGACACAAAATTTCTCAGCAAAACAGTAGCAAGTCAAATTCAGTGATACATTAAAAATGTCATACACCATGTTAAGTGGAATTTCTTCCAGGGATGCAAGGAATTTTTTGGTATCCACAAAACAATCAGTGTGATGTACCATATTAACAAATTGAAGAATAAAAANAGGACTCCAATCAATAAAATTCAAAATGAAAAAGAAGTTACAATGAAATACAATTCATTGAAATACACATAAATACAAAGATCACAGAAATACAAAGGACCGTAAGAGACTACTACAAGCAACTATACCAATAAAATGGACAATCTGGAAGGAAGAAACAAATTGTTTTAAAAAGTTCATTCTTCTTAGACTGAGAAGGGGGAAATAGGAAATATGAACAGATCAATTACCAACACTGAAATTGAATCTGTGATGAAAAAAAACTCTTCACTGACAAAAGTGCAGGACCAAGTGGCTTAACTAGTAAATTCTACCAAACATTTAGAAAAGAGTTAACACACATACTTCTCAAACTTTTCGAAAAATTACAGAGAAAGGAAAACCTCCCGACTGAGTCTATTAAACCACCATCAGTTTGACACCAAAACAGATAAAGATATCACAAAAAAGAAAATTACAGGCCAATATTACTGGCAAACATAGACACAAAATTTCTCAGCAAAACAGTAGCAAGTCAAATTCAGTGATACATTAAAAATGTCATACACCATGTTAAGTGGAATTTCTTCCAGGGATGCAAGGAATTTTTTGGTATCCACAAAACAATCAGTGTGATGTACCATATTAACAAATTGAAGAATAAAAATGATATGATCATCTTAATAGATGCAGAAAAAGCTTTTGATAAAATTCAACAGTCATTAATGATAAAAAGTCTCCAGAAGATACTCATAGAAGGAACCCACCTCAACACAATAAAAGCCACATATGACAAACCCATAGCTAGCATCACACTCAATGGTGAAAAACTGAAAGCATTTCTCTAAAATCAAAAGTAAGACAAGGATGCCCTCTCTAGACAATTCTATTCAACAGAGATTTGGAAGTCCTAGCCACAGCAATCAAAGAAGGTAAAGAAATAAAAAAGAATCCAAATTGGAAAAGGAATTCTGAAACTCTCACTGTTTATAGATGACATGAATAGAAATAACTGTACACAGAAAATTCTAAAGATGCTATGAGAAAACTGCTAGTGCTCATTAGTGAATTTAGTAAAGTTGCAGAATACAAAATTAATACCCATCTGATGGATGCCTATACACTAACAATCAGTGTTAGTGAAGTACAGAAAGAGAAATGAAGTACAGGAAGAGAAATTAAGACAACAATCCCATTTCCCATCATATCAAAAGTGACAAAATAACTAACAATAAGCTACCTAAGGAGCAAAATACCTGTACTCTGAAGACTGTAAGACACCAGTGAAAGAAATCTGAGATGGCAAAATCAGATGGAAGTGTTCTTGGACTAGAAAAATCAATATTGTCAAAATAATTATACTACCCAAAGCAATTTCCAGATTTAATGCAATCCTTTTTAAATTACCAAAAGCATTTTTCATACAACTAGAACAAAAAAGAAAAATTAAACTTTGTATTTAAAAAAAAAAAAACAACTAAGATCACGGCATCTGGTCCCATCACTTCATGGCAAATACAAAGGGAAAAAAGTGGAAACAGTGACAGATTTTATTTTGGGGGGCTCCAAAATCCCTGTGTATGATGACTGCAGGCTTGAAATTAAAGGACATTTGCTCCTTGGAAGGAAAGCTATGACAAACCTAGAGAGCATATTAAAAAGCAGAGACGTTACTTTGCTGACAAAGGTCTATATAGTCAAAGTTATGGTACTTCCAGTTGTCATGTACAGATGACATGAAGAGTTGCACCTTAAAGAAGGCTGAGCCTTGAAGAATTGCTACTTTTGAATTGTGCACTGAAGAAGACTCTTGGTAGTCCCTTGGACTGCAAGGAGATCAAATCAGTCAATCCTAAAGGAAATCAACCCTAAATATTCATTGGAAGGAGTGTTGCTGAACCTGAAGCTCCAATATTTTGGCCACTTGATGCAAAGAGCTGACTCATTGGAACAGAATCTGATGATAAGAAAGACTGAAGGAAAAGGAGAAGGGGCTGACAGAGGTTGAGATGGTTAGAAAGCATCACTGACTAAATCAATATGAATCTGAGCAAACTCCAAGAGATAGTGGAGGACAAAGGAGCCTGTTCCTGCAGTCTATGTGGTGTAAAGAGTTGAACAATAACAACAACATTAAACACAAAAGACCCTGAATAGCCAAAACAATCTTGAAAAAGAAGAACAAAGCTGGAGGAATCAGGCTCCTTGACTTCAGAGAATATTACAAAGCTGCTGCTGCTGCTACTGCTACTGCTGCTGCTGCTAAGTTGCTTCAGTCGTGTTCAACTCTGTGTGACCCCATAGATGGCAGCCCGCCAGGCTCCCCCATCCCTGGGATTCTCCAGACAAGGACAGTAGAGTGGGTTGCCATTTCCTTCTCCAATGCATGAAAGTGAAAAGTGAAAGTGAAGTCACTTGATCGTGTCCGACTCTTCACGACCCCATGGACTGCAGCCCACCAGGCTCCTCTGTTCATGGGATTTTCCAGGCAAGAGTACTGGAGTGGGGTGCCATTGCCTTCTCCGTATTACAAAGTAATAGTCATCAAAACAGTACGGTACTAGCATAAAAACAGGCATAGATCAGTAGAACAGGATAGAGAACCAGAAATAAACCTGTTCACCTAATCTACAACAAAGGAGGTAAGAATATACAATGGAGAAAAGACAGTTTCTTCAATAAGTGGTGCGGGGAAAACTAGACGGCATCAGATAAAAGAATGAAATTAGAACATCCTCCAACATCATACACAAAATAAACTTAAAATGGATTAAAAATCTAAATATAAGATTGGATACTATAAAACACCTAGAGGAAAACACAGGTAGAAAATAGTGGAAATGAAAGCAATAATATACAATTGAAACCTAACTAATCTTAAAAGCTCTTTACAGCAAAGAAAATCATCAACAAAATGAAAATACACCCTACTAAACGGGAGAAAATCATGTTTGATAAGGAGTTAATATCCAAATTATATAAATAACTCATACAACTTTTTGATTTTGTTTAGCAAAAAACAAAAAGGCTGATTAAAAAATGGAGGATTCATGTCAATGTATGGCAAAGCTAATAAAGTATTGTAAAGTAAAATAAAATTTAAAAAAATAGTCTGAACACATGAAATACATTTTTCCAAAGAAGACATAAAAATGGCCAACAGGTACATGGAAAGGTGCTAATGATAAGGGAAATGCAAATCAAAAGCATAATAAGGGCTCCCCTGGTGGCTCAGCTGGCAAAAAATCTGCCTGCAAATGCTGGAGACCTGGGTTCGATCTCTAGGTTGGGAAGATCCCATGGAGAAGGGAATGGCTACCCACTCCAGTATTCTGGCCTGGAGAATTTAATAGACTGCATATTCCATGGGGTCACAAAGAGATGGACATGACTGAGCGACTTTCACTTTTCACTTTCAAGGTATCATATAACGTAGTTAGAATGACTATCATGAAAAAGATGAGGTGAAAACTGTTGGTGAGGATGTGGAGAAAAGGTAACATTTGTGCACTACTGATGGGAATGAAATTGGTGCAGTTACCATGCAAAACAGTATGGAGGCTACTCAAAAATTAAAAATACAAATACTATATGATCCAGCAATTCCACTTCTGGGCATTTATCTGAAGGAAGTAAAATCACTGTCTTGAAAAAATATTGGCATTCCTGTGTTTACTGCAGTGTTATTTAAAGAGTCAAGTCATGAAAATAACTTGTGTCCAGTAAGGGATGAATGGATAAAGAAAATATGACATGTATATACAAGTGAATATTACTTAGCATTAAAAAGGAAGTAAGTCTTGCCATTTATGACAGCATGGATGGATCATCAGAGCATTATGCTAGGTGAAAAAAAGTAGGATGAGAAAGACAAATACTGTATGACTTCACTTACATGTGAAATCTAAACAAAAACAATACAAAAAGCAAACCAAACTCAAGGGAAAAAGAACACGTGATTGTAGTTGCTGAAGGTGGGGGTAGGGAATCGGTGGGTGAAATGGGTGAATATGATGAAACTGCTCAAGCTTCCAGTTATAAGATCAATGTTTAGAGATGTAATGTACAGCATGGTGACTACAGTTAATAACACTGTACTAGGTATTTTAAAGTTGCTAAGAGATGAGATCTTAAATGTTTTTCATCACATGGAAAAAATTTTATAACTATGTGGGGATGGATGTTAGGTAAACTTACTATAGTGAACATTTCACAAAATATACATAAGTTAAATAATTTTGTTGTATACCTAAAACTAATCCAATATTATATATCAATTAAAAAAATAAGGTGCCTCCATGTGGTTGTACATATATAACTTTTGTTATGAAAATAGTCAAGGCTATGGTTTTTTCAGTAGTCATGTATGGATGTGAGAGTTGGACTGTGCTGAGCACCGAAGAATTGATGCTTTTGAACTGTGGTGTTGGAGAAGACTCTTGAGAGTCCCTTGGACTGCAAGAAATCCAACTGCAAGAAGTCCTTTCTAAGGGAGATCAGCCCTGGGTGTTCTTTGGAAGGAATGATGCTAAAGCTACTCCAGTACTTTGGCCACCTCATGCGAAGAGTTGACTCACTGGAAAAGACTCTGATGCTGGGAGGTATTGGGGGCAGGAGGAAAAGGGGACGACAGAGGATAAAATGGCTGGATGGCATCACCGACTCGATGGACGTGAGTTTGAGTGACCTCCAGGAGCTGGTGATGGACAGGGAGACCTGGCGTACTGCAATTTATGGGGTCGCAAAGAGTCAGACACGACTGAGCAACTGAACTATGAAAAATGTGGATATAAGAACCAAAGTCATGCATATCAGTACATGTTAATGATAATTATTTGCATTTTTCTGATGATGTTATGTGGAATATTATTATTGGTATGCTTCCCTGGTGGCTCGGTGGTAAAGAATCTGCCTGCAATGCAGGAGACACAGGCTTGATCCTTGGGTTGGAAAGATCCCCTGAAGAAGGAAATGGCAACCCACTCCAGTATTCTTGCCTGGGAAATTCCATGGGCAGAGGAGACTGGTAGGCTACAGTCTATGTGGTTGCAAAGAGTTGGACACAACTTAGTGACTGAGCACGATGACATTATGTGGAGTATCATTTCATGTCCCCGTATATTATCTGTATATCTTCTTTGGTGAGGTGCCTGTTAAGGTCTTTTATCCATTTTTCAATTGAATTATTTATTTTCTTATTGCTGAGTTTTAAGAATTCTTTATATAGTTTGGATAAGTTCTTTTCCATATATTTACTTTGCAAATATTTTTGCCTTGCCTGTAACTTGTCTTTTAATTCTCTTACAGAGCCAAAGTTTTAAATTTTAATACAGTTCAGCTTATTAATTATTTCTTTCATGGTTTGTGCCTTTGATGTGATTATTGCAATTTAAATCACAGACTATATATTTGCATCATGNACTGAGCACGATGACATTATGTGGAGTATCATTTCATGTCCCCGTATATTATCTGTATATCTTCTTTGGTGAGGTGCCTGTTAAGGTCTTTTATCCATTTTTCAATTGAATTATTTATTTTCTTATTGCTGAGTTTTAAGAATTCTTTATATAGTTTGGATAAGTTCTTTTCCATATATTTACTTTGCAAATATTTTTGCCTTGCCTGTAACTTGTCTTTTAATTCTCTTACAGAGCCAAAGTTTTAAATTTTAATACAGTTCAGCTTATTAATTATTTCTTTCATGGTTTGTGCCTTTGATGTGATTATTGCAATTTAAATCACAGACTATATATTTGCATCATGCTTTATTATGCTTTTTATGCATATCTTGAAACAAAAATTTAAAAACACAGAATAAAAATTTTATAATATTTCATTTACCATTAAGAAAAAGGTTATTGAACTTGACTGCTCTTTTCTGAAATAAGTATTCTTTCAGATGGACAACATGAACATTTTATTTCATGCATCATTTTAATAAAAACAGAAAAATTCTGGAGTGCTGAAGTTGTTATGCATTATTTAACTGTAATGAAAATTACAATGCAGAACTCAACATGCTATATTCTAGGTAGTATTCTAGTTTTGTGATAATCACATATAGAATCTCTTCAAAAAATATAAGTAACCATAAAGATATTTGTCATCTGTCACAAAAGCATATAAATTATATAAGTCATTAGCTTGGTTTCTTATGTGTTTCCTTGAAATAGGCAAAAAACTTAACTGAATTGCTTCACATACTTTTAAAATTTGTCATTTTGACGTCTTTCTGAAAAATTATCTTGTAGTTTAAGTATTTCTTTTCCTGTTTTCATGGTTGAGATAATAGCTTTCAGTAATAAATTAGGGGACAGTTCAGTTCAGTTCAGTCACTTAGTCGTGTCCGACTCTTTGTGACCTCATGAACCACAGCACGCCAGGCCTCCCTGTCCATCACCAACTCCTGGAGGCCACCCAAACCCATGTCCATTGAGTCAGTGATGCCATCCAACCATCTCATCCTCTGTCGTCTCCTTCTCCTCCTGCCCTCAATCTTTCCCAGCATCAGGGTCTTTTCAAATGAGTCATCTCTTTGCATCAGGTGGCCAAAGTATTGGAGTTTCAGCTTCAGCATCAGTTTTTCCAATGAATATTCGGGACTGATTTCTTTCAGGATGGATTGGTTGGATCTCCTTGCAGTCCAAGGGACTCTCAAGAGTCTTCTCCAACACCACAGTTCAAAAGCATCAATTCTTTGGCACTCAGCTTTCTTTATAAGCCAACTCTCACATCCATGCATGACCACTGGAAAAAACCATAGCCTTGACCAGACGGAACTTTGTTGAGAAAGTAATGTCTCTACTTTTGAATATGGTGTCTAGGTTGGTCATAACTTTCCTTCCAAGGAGTAAGCATCTTTTAATTTCATGGCTGCAGTCACCATCTGCAGTGATTTTGGAGCCCAGAAAAACAAAGTCAGCCACTGTTTCCTCTGTTTCCCCATCTATTTGCCATGAAGTGATGGGACAAGATGCCATGATCTTCGTTTTCTGAATGTTGAGCTTTAAGCCAACTTTTTCACTCTCTGTTTTCACTTTCATCAAGAAGCTTTTTAGTTCTTCACTTTCTGCCATAAGGGTGGTGTCATCTGCATATATGAGGTTATTGATATTTCTNAAGCAATAATATACAATTGAAACCTAACTAATCTTAAAAGCTCTTTACAGCAAAGAAAATCATCAACAAAATGAAAATACACCCTACTAAACGGGAGAAAATCATGTTTGATAAGGAGTTAATATCCAAATTATATAAATAACTCATACAACTTTTTGATTTTGTTTAGCAAAAAAACAAAAAGGCTGATTAAAAAATGGAGGATTCATGTCAATGTATGGCAAAGCTAATAAGGTATTGTAAAGTAAAATAAAATTAAAAAAAATAGTCTGAACACATGAAATACATTTTTCCAAAGAAGACATAAAAATGGCCAACAGGTACATGGAAAGGTGCTAATGATAAGGGAAATGCAAATCAAAAGCATAATAAGGGCTCCCCTGGTGGCTCAGCTGGCAAAAAATCTGCCTGCAAATGCTGGAGACCTGGGTTCGATCTCTAGGTTGGGAAGATCCCATGGAGAAGGGAATGGCTACCCACTCCAGTATTCTGGCCTGGAGAATTTAATAGACTGCATATTCCATGGGGTCACAAAGAGATGGACATGACTGAGCGACTTTCACTTTTCACTTTCAAGGTATCATATAACGTAGTTAGAATGACTATCATGAAAAAGATGAGGTGAAAACTGTTGGTGAGGATGTGGAGAAAAGGTAACATTTGTGCACTACTGATGGGAATGAAATTGGTGCAGTTACCATGCAAAACAGTATGGAGGCTACTCAAAAATTAAAAATAGAAATACTATATGATCCAGCAATTCCACTTCTGGGCATTTATCTGAAGGAAGTAAAATCACTGTCTTGAAAAAATATTGGCATTCCTGTGTTTACTGCAGTGTTATTTAAAGAGTCAAGTCATGAAAATAACTTGTGTCCAGTAAGGGATGAATGGATAAAGAAAATATGACATGTATATACAAGTGAATATTACTTAGCATTAAAAAGGAAGTAAGTCTTGCCATTTATGACAGCATGGATGGATCATCAGAGCATTATGCTAGGTGAAAAAAAGTAGGATGAGAAAGACAAATACTGTATGACTTCACTTACATGTGAAATCTAAACAAAAACAATACAAAAAGCAAACCAAACTCAAGGGAAAAAGAACACGTGATTGTAGTTGCTGAAGGTGGGGGTAGGGAATCGGTGGGTGAAATGGGTGAATATGATGAAACTGCTCAAGCTTCCAGTTATAAGATCAATGTTTAGAGATGTAATGTACAGCATGGTGACTACAGTTAATAACACTGTACTAGGTATTTTAAAGTTGCTAAGAGATGAGATCTTAAATGTTTTTCATCACATGGAAAAAATTTTATAACTATGTGGGGATGGATGTTAGGTAAACTTACTATAGTGAACATTTCACAAAATATACATAAGTTAAATAATTTTGTTGTATACCTAAAACTAATCCAATATTATATATCAATTAAAAAAATAAGGTGCCTCCATGTGGTTGTACATATATAACTTTTGTTATGAAAATAGTCAAGGCTATGGTTTTTTCAGTAGTCATGTATGGATGTGAGAGTTGGACTGTGCTGAGCACCGAAGAATTGATGCTTTTGAACTGTGGTGTTGGAGAAGACTCTTGAGAGTCCCTTGGACTGCAAGAAATCCAACTGCAAGAAGTCCTTTCTAAGGGAGATCAGCCCTGGGTGTTCTTTGGAAGGAATGATGCTAAAGCTACTCCAGTACTTTGGCCACCTCATGCGAAGAGTTGACTCACTGGAAAAGACTCTGATGCTGGGAGGTATTGGGGGCAGGAGGAAAAGGGGACGACAGAGGATAAAATGGCTGGATGGCATCACCGACTCGATGGACGTGAGTTTGAGTAACCTCCAGGAGCTGGTGATGGACAGGGAGACCTGGCGTACTGCAATTTATGGGGTCGCAAAGAGTCAGACACGACTGAGCAACTGAACTATGAAAAATGTGGATATAAGAACCAAAGTCATGCATATCAGTACATGTTAATGATAATTATTTGCATTTTTCTGATGATGTTATGTGGAATATTATTATTGGTATGCTTCCCTGGTGGCTCGGTGGTAAAGAATCTGCCTGCAATGCAGGAGACACAGGCTTGATCCTTGGGTTGGAAAGATCCCCTGAAGAAGGAAATGGCAACCCACTCCAGTATTCTTGCCTGGGAAATTCCATGGGCAGAGGAGACTGGTAGGCTACAGTCTATGTGGTTGCAAAGAGTTGGACACAACTTAGTGACTGAGCACGATGACATTATGTGGAGTATCATTTCATGTCCCCGTATATTATCTGTATATCTTCTTTGGTGAGGTGCCTGTTAAGGTCTTTTATCCATTTTTCAATTGAATTATTTATTTTCTTATTGCTGAGTTTTAAGAATTCTTTATATAGTTTGGATAAGTTCTTTTCCATATATTTACTTTGCAAATATTTTTGCCTTGCCTGTAACTTGTCTTTTAATTCTCTTACAGAGCCAAAGTTTTAAATTTTAATACAGTTCAGCTTATTAATTATTTCTTTCATGGTTTGTGCCTTTGATGTGATTATTGCAATTTAAATCACAGACTATATATTTGCATCATGCTTTATTATGCTTTTTATGCATATCTTGAAACAAAAATTTAAAAACACAGAATAAAAATTTTATAATATTTCATTTACCATTAAGAAAAAGGTTATTGAACTTGACTGCTCTTTTCTGAAATAAGTATTCTTTCAGATGGACAACATGAACATTTTATTTCATGCATCATTTTAATAAAAACAGAAAAATTCTGGAGTGCTGAAGTTGTTATGCATTATTTAACTGTAATGAAAATTACAATGCAGAACTCAACATGCTATATTCTAGGTAGTATTCTAGTTTTGTGATAATCACATATAGAATCTCTTCAAAAAATATAAGTAACCATAAAGATATTTGTCATCTGTCACAAAAGCATATAAATTATATAAGTCATTAGCTTGGTTTCTTATGTGTTTCCTTGAAATAGGCAAAAAACTTAACTGAATTGCTTCACATACTTTTAAAATTTGTCATTTTGACGTCTTTCTGAAAAATTATCTTGTAGTTTAAGTATTTCTTTTCCTGTTTTCATGGTTGAGATAATAGCTTTCAGTAATAAATTAGGGGACAGTTCAGTTCAGTTCAGTCACTTAGTCGTGTCCGACTCTTTGTGACCTCATGAACCACAGCACGCCAGGCCTCCCTGTCCATCACCAACTCCTGGAGGCCACCCAAACCCATGTCCATTGAGTCAGTGATGCCATCCAACCATCTCATCCTCTGTCGTCTCCTTCTCCTCCTGCCCTCAATCTTTCCCAGCATCAGGGTCTTTTCAAATGAGTCATCTCTTTGCATCAGGTGGCCAAAGTATTGGAGTTTCAGCTTCAGCATCAGTTTTTCCAATGAATATTCGGGACTGATTTCTTTCAGGATGGATTGGTTGGATCTCCTTGCAGTCCAAGGGACTCTCAAGAGTCTTCTCCAACACCACAGTTCAAAAGCATCAATTCTTTGGCACTCAGCTTTCTTTATAAGCCAACTCTCACATCCATGCATGACCACTGGAAAAAACCATAGCCTTGACCAGACGGAACTTTGTTGAGAAAGTAATGTCTCTACTTTTGAATATGGTGTCTAGGTTGGTCATAACTTTCCTTCCAAGGAGTAAGCATCTTTTAATTTCATGGCTGCAGTCACCATCTGCAGTGATTTTGGAGCCCAGAAAAACAAAGTCAGCCACTGTTTCCTCTGTTTCCCCATCTATTTGCCATGAAGTGATGGGACCAGATGCCATGATCTTCGTTTTCTGAATGTTGAGCTTTAAGCCAACTTTTTCACTCTCTGTTTTCACTTTCATCAAGAAGCTTTTTAGTTCTTCACTTTCTGCCATAAGGGTGGTGTCATCTGCATATATGAGGTTATTGATATTTCTCCCAGCAATTTTGATTCCAGCTTGTGCTTCTCCCAGCCCAGCATTTCTCGTGATGTACTTTGCATATAAGTTAAATAAGCAGGGTGATAATATACAGCCTTGACGTACTTCTTAGGAAAATAAAATTTGACTGTGCTTTGTAAATGTTTAGCTTTTGTGAGAAGAATTAGTACAGAACTCTGGCAACTTAAAACTGGGTACTGATTGTGATCAAGGCTTGTCTTGCAGAATTTAGATTTTAAATTTTATTTGCCTTCTAAATAAGCATATATGTATATATACTATACATATAGTTTAGAGTACATCATACTCAAGATTATAATTCTCTGTAAAATTCTGGAATTAGAACTAAAGCAAAGTTAAGGGTAATACTTGGGACAAAAACATTTTTTGTATCACTCCAGTGTAACTTCTCTGGTGAAGATAACTGATGGCCTTCACACCTGTGGGCCCAGTGGTTAGTCTATAGTCTTCATTTCTCTTGAGCTCTTCACAGTGTTTACATTCTCTATTCTTGAAACACTTTCTTTGTGTGACACACCAGATCTTTTCAGTATTTTCATTTTTTCTATTTTATTCTATATCTCTAAATATCTATCATTTACTTTATTCAAAATATACTGATTTAAATGTTACCCTCATCTGAAAAATATCTTCACAGTGATATTTAGACTGATATTTGACAAAAATCTAGATTATTTGGTATAGCCAAGTTGATTTATAACATTAACCATCTAATACACTATATATGATATACTATATTCATTGGAAGGACTGATGCTGAAGCTGAAGCTCCAAAACTTTGGCCACCTGATGTGAACNTAGGAAATGGCAACCCACTCCAATATTATTGCCTGGAGAATTCCACAGACAGAGGACACTGGCAGGAAGTCCATAGAGTCGCAAAGAGTCGGACACGACAGAAATGACTTAGCACAGACACACACGCTAGGACTTCTTATTGACTTTCATTGCAGTTATCTCCGAGTATAATTAAGTTGTCACTCTTTGTCGTGATTAATGTTCCTCTTCCCCATCAGACTGCGACGTGCATGAATGTTATTGTTTGCACTTGTAACTTCTGTGCTTACTGAGCAGAATTGCTTTTTAAGCACACCATAAATTTTTGTCAGGTGAATAAATGAATAATGAATTGCTGTGAAGAGGTCTGAGTAGTTTCTGTGAGACAGATTAGACATAAGGGAAATAATGCATTTACCTGATAATTATTTCCCAGTGGACCGTTTATTTCTCACTACCCTCCTACAAGTTTTGCCAATTTCCTACAAGATTCACAAGGGATTGATTATTTATTATTAGACAGAAATGTTTAATGGTGGTGGTAGATATTTAAAATGAGCTTCAGCATGAAAAAATATTTATTATTTTNCCAGTGGACCGTTTATTTCTCACTACCCTCCTACAAGTTTTGCCAATTTCCTACAAGATTCACAAGGGATTGATTATTTATTATTAGACAGAAATGTTTAATGGTGGTGGTAGATATTTAAAATGAGCTTCAGCATGAAAAAATATTTATTATTTTACTTTGCTTTGTTAAAGACCCATTATGCTCAGATCTTAGACCTAATATTTTGGTTTGGGTTTCTTTTGAGAGCAATGCTGTATCCAATATATAATAAAAATATTATAAGTGTTTATTATTATGCTCAGGTAATTCCCATGAACTCTTATTTTCTAGACATCTTTCTAATACAGTGTTTATCTTACATTAATTAGTTTTATATCAATATTTCATAAAATATAAAATTACAAAATTCTCATTGATGGTTAAGTTTTGCATATTAGTGAATCTCACTAGATTTTTATCTTGGGCATCTTTAGGGTTACTATCTTTGATTTCCTTTTACTTGGGTTTTGCTATTAATTTCTTTGGTGGTTTTTCCTGCTGAGTCACATTCTGCAAATGGAGTCCCATAAATTTTTAAAGCTGTTGGCTTTGAGATGTTAAATCCCATTAAGAAGAATTTTTTTTTTTTGGTACTGTCTATCACATATTTCTTTTTGAAAATGAATAAAATATACCATTGCTTTATTTTAACCCAATATGATACATTCCTTCAGCAAGTGGTAGTTTTGATCATATTTGTAGCTGTTAGTCCTACAGAATATTAAAACTCTTGGGTCCTCTTGAGAACATCAAGATATTAGTGGGATGAACCAGATTGCTCCACCTGAGGCCAGTAAGGCCAGGTTTTCACACAGGCTCTCTTTTTCACACACTGTAGTTATTTGAGTTTGGACAGTGTCTAAGTATTCTGAGTACTGATCTTCTAATCTATAAAAAAAGTAAACAGTCACAAAACTGAGTATAGGTAAAATGAGGCAATACTTCACAGTGCTTGGAAATGTATCTGTTGTTTGTGAATCTTCTTTTTGTCTTAGAGCTGATAAAATCAAGTCCAGACAAATATGGGGGCTTTAAGTTCAGTTCAGTTGCTCAGTCGTGTCTGACTCTTTGTGACCCCATGAATTGCAGCACGCCAGGCCTCCCTGTCCATCAACCAACTCCCGGAGTTCACTCAGACTCATGCCCATCGAGTCCATGATGCCATCCAGCCATCTCATGCCGACGAAGGTCCATCTAGTCAAGGCTATGGTTTTTCCTGTGGTCATGTATGGATGTGAGAGTTGGACTGTGAAGAAGGCTGAGCACCAAAGAATTGATGCTTTTGAACTGTGGTGTTGGAGAAGACTCTTGAGAGTCCCTTGGACTGCAAGGAGATCCAACCAGTCCATTCTGAAGGAGATCAACCCTGGGATTTCTTTCAGCTCCAGTACTTTGGCCACCTCATGTGAAGAGTTGACTCATTGGAAAAGACTCTGATGCAGGGAGGGATTGGGGGCAGGAGGAGAAAGGGACGACCGAGGATGAGATGGCTGGATGGCATCACGGACTCGATGGACATGAGTCTGAGTGAACTCCGAGAGATGGTGATGAACAGGGAGGCCTGGCATGCTGCGATTCATGGGGTCGCAAAGAGTCGGACACAACTGAGCGACTGAACTAATAGCAAACAACCTCTTCCAACAACACAAAAGAAGACTCTACACATGGACATCACCAGATGGTCAACACCCAAATCAGATTGGTTATATTCTTTGCAGCCAAAGATGGAGAAGCTCTATACAGTCAACAAAAACAAGACCAGGAGCTGACTGTGGCTCAGGTCATGAACTCCTTATTACCAAATTCAAACTCAAATAGAAGAAAGTAAGGAAAACTGCTAGACCATTTCATGTATGACCTAAATCAAATCACTTATGATTATACAGTGGAAGTGAGAAATAGATTTAAGGGCCTAGATCTGATAGATAGAGTGCCTGATGAACTATGGAATGAGGTTCATGACACTGCACAGGAGACAGGGATCAAGACCATCCTCATGGAAAAGAAATGCAAAAAAGCAAAATGGCTGTCTGGGGAGGCCTTACAAATAGCTGTGAAAAGAAGAGAGGCAAAAAGCAAAGGAGAAAAGGGAAGATATAGGCATCTGAATGCAGAGTTCCAGAGAACAGCAAGAAGAGATAAGAAAGCCTTCTTTAGTGATCAATGCAAAGAAATAGAGGAAAACAACAGAATGGGAATGAATAGAGATCTCTTCAAGAAAATTAAAGATACCAAGGGAACATTTCATGCAAAGATGGGCTCGATAAAGGACAGAAATGGTCTGGACCTAACAGAAGCAGAAGATATTAAGAAGAGGTGGCAAGAATACACA
>SJYW01037217.1:43055-73144 GCA_006410735.1 Raphicerus campestris | reverse complement strand
TGTACAAAAAAGATCTTCATGACCCAGATAATTATGATGGTGTGATCGTTAATCTAGAACCAGACATCCTGGAATGTGAAGTAGGGTGGGCCTTAGAAAGCATCGCAAAAACAAAGCTAGTGGAGGTGATGGAATTCCAGTTGAGCTGCTTCGATTGCTGAAAAATGATGCTGTGAAAGTGCTGCACTCAATATGCCAGCAAATTTGGAAAACTCAGCAGTGGCCACAGGACAGGAAAAGGTCAGTTTTCAATCCAATTCCAAAGAAAGGCAATGCCAAAGAATGCTGAAACTACCACACAGTTGCACTCATCTCACATGCTAGTAAGTTCAGTTCAGTCACTCAGTCGTGTCCAACTTTTTGCGACCCCATGAATTGCAGCACGCCAGGCCTCCCTGTCTATCACCATCTCCCGGAGTTCACTCAGACTCACGTTCATCGAGTCTGTGATGTCATCCAGCCATCTCATCCTAGGTCGTCCCCTTCTCCTCTTGCCCCAATCCCTCCCAGCATCAGAGTCTTTTCCAATGAGCCAGCTCTTCGCATCACGTGGCTAAAGTACTGGAGTTTCAGCTTTAGCATCATTCCTTCCAAAGAAATCTCAGGGCTGATCTCCTTCAGAATGGACTGGTAGGATCTCCTTGCAGTCCAAGGGACTCTTAAGAGTCTTCTAGAGCACCACAGTTCAAAAGCATCAATTCTTCAGCACTCAGCCTTCTTCACAGAAGGCTTATAGTAAGCCTGTGTAAATATAAAGACAGAGCTGTGGGCCCAGGTCTTCCACACTGCATGTTCCCATTCCACTCTATTTAATTGATAAGTAATTTAAATTTTTGCTTTTAATGAAAATATCACTATGAGTGTGTTGGTAAGTTCTATGTTGGTTGAATAGAAACAAAACCCTGCATGATCTAATACAGTGATTTCCACTGGTGATTGAATGTCACTGCATGTTAGAATCATTTGGGAAACTTTAAAAACATCATAATGCTCAGGCTATACCCCCTTCCAATTAGATCACAATATCTGGGTCTGGCTGGGACCTAGGCATTTTTTTTTTAATGACTTCTTGTACAATTTCAGGTTCTGTTTGGGACCTAGGCATGAATTTTTTTATGACTTCTTATACAATTTCATATATAGAATTTGTCAAAACTGTTGAGATACTCCAAACCATGGCTAGGACCATTTTTAAAGGTCTGTTCTTCTGTTAACAGATCACATATTGTAGGAATTGTATTAAGTACCTCTTTCTGGGTTTGTTTTCTACTTTCCTTCTTCCTATGAAGCACACCCCAGACCACACATCTTGAGGTGACTTCATCCCTGTCACTAATCTGAATGCTGCTGCATTCCAAAGAGGTCAATACCTTATTTGTGTGCATCTCCAGATGCCTCTTAATAACACATCCTGCAAAGATAACAGACAACGGCTCTTCCTTCTTTAAGGACTCATTATCCACATTTAATTCAACAGGGCTTAATGACCTTTATTTTAATCCCTTAATTAACTTTGTGCCTCTGGTATAAATCCAGGCATTCTGGATCAAGGAGTGGAAGTCTCCTTGGATCCAGCACTGCCCCTGCAGACTTAGCCAGAGATTGTGTGGTGACACACCTGATAGTTTAGCAATGATAGGACTATGGTCTAGCGAGTCCACTTCAGCCTTCTTTGTTATTAAAAGTAGGAACCAGGCCATTGATTTTGCAGTTGTTTTCCTTTCCTACCTCAGAATTTCCTGTAAGGAAGGGGTTCCCGACCTCTCAGATATGAGGTGGAGCTGATGTAATAATAGAAATAAAGTGCACAGTAAATGTAATGTTCTTCAGTCATTGAGAAACCATCCCAATACCCCGGTCCATGGAAAAATTGTCTTCCACAAAACCCAGTACTGGTGCCAAAAGATTGGGGACTGCTACTGTAAGGGATTAAAAGATGCTGGAGTTGTTCATGTCACTATTTCATCTCTGACATTTTCTGTTTTTTGCAGAGGATCAGAACAGGATCTGGAAATAGCTAGCTTTATTTTTATTACCTACCACAAAATAAGAAGGTGATATAAATGTGCAGACAGTGTTTATCAGTTGCGGTCATAAGGTCATGATCCACGTATTTTCTTGTACCTAAGGAATATCATGGTTTATTCTTCATGTATTTCTACCCCAAGTCAGTACCCAGACTATAGCAGTCCTAAGCTAGTAATTCTTCTATTTTGTAAAGCTTCTTAATTTCTCTAATAGAAATCTGACAGTAACTGTAAAGGCTTCTGCTGCTGCTAAGTCACTTCAGTAGTGTCCGACTCTGTGTGACCCCATAGATGGTAGCCCACCAGGCTCCCCCGCCCCTGGGATTCTCCAGGCAAGAACACTGGAGTGGGTTGCCATTTCCTTCTACAATGCAGGAAAGTGAAAAGTGAAAGGGAAGTCGCTCAGTTGTGTCCGACTCTTTGCGACCCCATGGACTGCAGTCTACCAGGTTCCTCTGTCCATGGGATTTTCCAGGCAAGAGCACTGGAATGGGGTGCCATTGCCTTCTCTGAACTGTAAAGGCAGAAATAGATATAATTATATTCTTTCTGTGGGAGCCTAGTACAGTAAAACTTTGGTGCTTGAGGCAGGGAAAATTCCTATTAATTTTCTGCAAGCAAGAAACCTCTTTGATAACTTGTTATTTAAAATATCTTAAAAGAATAAATGAGGCTTCGCAGGAGGCTCAGAGGTAAAGAATCTGTCTGCCAATATAGGAGATGCGGGTTCAGTTCCTGGGTTGGGCAGATCCCCTGGAGAAGGAAATGGCAGCCCACTCCAGTGTTCTAGCATAGAGAATCCCATGGACAGAGAAGCCTGGTGAGCTACAGTCCATGGGGTTGCAAAACAGCTGGACATGACTGAGCATGCATGTACCTATATAGACAAAAGAATAAACAAGATCCTGCTGTATAGCACAGGGAATTATATTAAATATTCTGTGACAAACCATAATGAAAAAGAATATATATGTATATATACATATATATGCAAACCTGAATAATTTTTCTGTACATCGGAAATTAACACAGCATTGTAAAGCAACTATATCTCAATAAAATTTTTAAAAGTATCACAAAAAGTATTTCCCTACTTCAAGCACCTCATCATTAATAAAACTTGTAAACCAGATAAGCCCAAATGAAAAATCAGAATCTGAATAATTCTAGTAGACAAATGTAAGCCTGTTATGTTAATTAACTGATTTTACTGCATGCACATACTTATATTTATGAAAGCAATTTCCCGCTTATTGTTTTACAGGTTTTCCTGTTTATAATTAATATCCTACATTGTGAATATTTTTCACCTATGTAATATTTTAATGTATGAGTATACTTATTTAAGTATCACTTTTAATAGATATTTAGTAGGCTCCTGACATTTTTGGTATTATTAGCAACCCTCTGATAAACATTCTTTTTGACAAATCTTTAACTGTGGACTTTTTTTTTTTTTTAGAACAAATACCTCTGTTTGATGATCTTGGAGGGCCTTACCATCAACAATATGCATTTCAGTTTACAGCCCTGCATGAAATTAATACTTGCCATTACTGCTAGTGAGGACTAGGACTGATTCATATAAGAACTGGTTTCATTATCATATGCCTTATCTTTTTTTCCTATCAGTTCAGTTCAGTTCAGTCGCTCAGTCATGTCTGACTCTTTGTGACCGCATGGACTGCAGCACACCAGGCCTCTCTGTCCATTACAAATTCCTGGAATTTACTCAAACTCATGTCCAGTGAATCGGTGGNGCATCATTCCTTCCAAAGAAATCTCAGGGCTGATCTCCTTCAGAATGGACTGGTAGGATCTCCTTGCAGTCCAAGGGACTCTTAAGAGTCTTCTAGAGCACCACAGTTCAAAAGCATCAATTCTTCAGCACTCAGCCTTCTTCACAGAAGGCTTATAGTAAGCCTGTGTAAATATAAAGACAGAGCTGTGGGCCCAGGTCTTCCACACTGCATGTTCCCATTCCACTCTATTTAATTGATAAGTAATTTAAATTTTTGCTTTTAATGAAAATATCACTATGAGTGTGTTGGTAAGTTCTATGTTGGTTGAATAGAAACAAAACCCTGCATGATCTAATACAGTGATTTCCACTGGTGATTGAATGTCACTGCATGTTAGAATCATTTGGGAAACTTTAAAAACATCATAATGCTCAGGCTATACCCCCTTCCAATTAGATCACAATATCTGGGTCTGGCTGGGACCTAGGCATTTTTTTTTTAATGACTTCTTGTACAATTTCAGGTTCTGTTTGGGACCTAGGCATGAATTTTTTTATGACTTCTTATACAATTTCATATATAGAATTTGTCAAAACTGTTGAGATACTCCAAACCATGGCTAGGACCATTTTTAAAGGTCTGTTCTTCTGTTAACAGATCACATATTGTAGGAATTGTATTAAGTACCTCTTTCTGGGTTTGTTTTCTACTTTCCTTCTTCCTATGAAGCACACCCCAGACCACACATCTTGAGGTGACTTCATCCCTGTCACTAATCTGAATGCTGCTGCATTCCAAAGAGGTCAATACCTTATTTGTGTGCATCTCCAGATGCCTCTTAATAACACATCCTGCAAAGATAACAGACAACGGCTCTTCCTTCTTTAAGGACTCATTATCCACATTTAATTCAACAGGGCTTAATGACCTTTATTTTAATCCCTTAATTAACTTTGTGCCTCTGGTATAAATCCAGGCATTCTGGATCAAGGAGTGGAAGTCTCCTTGGATCCAGCACTGCCCCTGCAGACTTAGCCAGAGATTGTGTGGTGACACACCTGATAGTTTAGCAATGATAGGACTATGGTCTAGCGAGTCCACTTCAGCCTTCTTTGTTATTAAAAGTAGGAGCCAGGCCATTGATTTTGCAGTTGTTTTCCTTTCCTACCTCAGAATTTCCTGTAAGGAAGGGGTTCCCGACCTCTCAGATATGAGGTGGAGCTGATGTAATAATAGAATAAAGTGCACAGTAAATGTAATGTTCTTCAGTCATTGAGAAACCATCCCAATACCCCGGTCCATGGAAAAATTGTCTTCCACAAAACCCAGTACTGGTGCCAAAAGATTGGGGACTGCTACTGTAAGGGATTAAAAGATGCTGGAGTTGTTCATGTCACTATTTCATCTCTGACATTTTCTGTTTTTTGCAGAGGATCAGAACAGGATCTGGAAATAGCTAGCTTTATTTTTATTACCTACCACAAAATAAGAAGGTGATATAAATGTGCAGACAGTGTTTATCAGTTGCGGTCATAAGGTCATGATCCACGTATTTTCTTGTACCTAAGGAATATCATGGTTTATTCTTCATGTATTTCTACCCCAAGTCAGTACCCAGACTATAGCAGTCCTAAGCTAGTAATTCTTCTATTTTGTAAAGCTTCTTAATTTCTCTAATAGAAATCTGACAGTAACTGTAAAGGCTTCTGCTGCTGCTAAGTCACTTCAGTAGTGTCCGACTCTGTGTGACCCCATAGATGGTAGCCCACCAGGCTCCCCCGCCCCTGGGATTCTCCAGGCAAGAACACTGGAGTGGGTTGCCATTTCCTTCTACAATGCAGGAAAGTGAAAAGTGAAAGGGAAGTCGCTCAGTTGTGTCCGACTCTTTGCGACCCCATGGACTGCAGTCTACCAGGTTCCTCTGTCCATGGGATTTTCCAGGCAAGAGCACTGGAATGGGGTGCCATTGCCTTCTCTGAACTGTAAAGGCAGAAATAGATATAATTATATTCTTTCTGTGGGAGCCTAGTACAGTAAAACTTTGGTGCTTGAGGCAGGGAAAATTCCTATTAATTTTCTGCAAGCAAGAAACCTCTTTGATAACTTGTTATTTAAAATATCTTAAAAGAATAAATGAGGCTTCGCAGGAGGCTCAGAGGTAAAGAATCTGTCTGCCAATATAGGAGATGCGGGTTCAGTTCCTGGGTTGGGCAGATCCCCTGGAGAAGGAAATGGCAGCCCACTCCAGTGTTCTAGCATAGAGAATCCCATGGACAGAGAAGCCTGGTGAGCTACAGTCCATGGGGTTGCAAAACAGCTGGACATGACTGAGCATGCATGTACCTATATAGACAAAAGAATAAACAAGATCCTGCTGTATAGCACAGGGAATTATATTAAATATTCTGTGACAAACCATAATGAAAAAGAATATATATGTATATATACATATATATGCAAACCTGAATAATTTTTCTGTACATCGGAAATTAACACAGCATTGTAAAGCAACTATATCTCAATAAAATTTTTAAAAGTATCACAAAAAGTATTTCCCTACTTCAAGCACCTCATCATTAATAAAACTTGTAAACCAGATAAGCCCAAATGAAAAATCAGAATCTGAATAATTCTAGTAGACAAATGTAAGCCTGTTATGTTAATTAACTGATTTTACTGCATGCACATACTTATATTTATGAAAGCAATTTCCCGCTTATTGTTTTACAGGTTTTCCTGTTTATAATTAATATCCTACATTGTGAATATTTTTCACCTATGTAATATTTTAATGTATGAGTATACTTATTTAAGTATCACTTTTAATAGATATTTAGTAGGCTCCTGACATTTTTGGTATTATTAGCAACCCTCTGATAAACATTCTTTTTGACAAATCTTTAACTGTGGACTTTTTTTTTTTTTAGAACAAATACCTCTGTTTGATGATCTTGGAGGGCCTTACCATCAACAATATGCATTTCAGTTTACAGCCCTGCATGAAATTAATACTTGCCATTACTGCTAGTGAGGACTAGGACTGATTCATATAAGAACTGGTTTCATTATCATATGCCTTATCTTTTTTTCCTATCAGTTCAGTTCAGTTCAGTCGCTCAGTCATGTCTGACTCTTTGTGACCGCATGGACTGCAGCACACCAGGCCTCTCTGTCCATTACAAATTCCTGGAATTTACTCAAACTCATGTCCAGTGAATCGGTGGTGCCATCCAACCATCTCATCCTCTGTCGTCCCCTTCTCCTCCTGCCTTCAATCTTTTCCAGCATCAGGGTCTTTTCAAATGAGTCAGTTCTTCGCCTCAAGTGGCCAAAGTATTGGAGTTTCAGCCTCAATATCAGTCCCTCCAATGAACACCAAGAACTGATTTCCTTTAGGATGGACTGATTGGATCTGCTTGCAGCCCAAGGGACTCTCAACAGTCTTCTCCATCACCACAGTTCAAAAGCATTAATTCTTTGGTGCTCAGCTTTCTTTGTAGTCCAACTTTCACATCCATACATGACCACTGGAAAAACCATAGCCTTGACTAGACGGACTTCCATTGGCAAAGTAATGTCTCTGCTTTTGAATATACTATCTAGGTTGGTCATAACTTTCCTTCCAAGGAGTAAGTGTCTTTTAATTTCATGGCTGCAGTCACCATCTGCAGTGATTTTGGAGCCCCAAAATATAAAGTCTGACACTGTTTCCACTGTTTCCGCATCTATTTCCCATGAAGTGATAGGACCAGATAGCATGATCTTCGTTTTCTGAATGTTGAGCTTTAAGCCAACTTTTTCACTCTCCTCTTTAACTTTCATCAAGAGGCTTTTTAGTTCCTCTTCACTTTCTGCCATAAGGGTGGTGTCATTTGCATATCTGAGGTTATTGATATTTCTCCTGTCAATCTTGATTCCATCTTGTGCTTCATCCAGCCCAGCGTTTCTCATGGTGTATTCTGCATATGAGTTAAATAAGTAGGGTGATAATATACAGCCTTGATGAACTCCTTTCCCTCTTTGGAACTAGTCTGTTGTTCCATGTCCAATTCTAACTGTTGCTTCCTGACCTGTATACAGATTTCTCAGGAGGCAGATTAGGTGGTCTGGTATTCCGATCTCTTTAAGAATTTTCCAGTTTGTGACGATCCATACAGTCAAAGGTTTTGGCATAGACAATAAGGCAGAAATAGGTGTTTTTTCTGGAACTCTCTTGCTGTTTTGATAATCCAACAGATATTGGCAATTTGATCTCTGGTTCCTCTGCCTTTTTTTAAATAAAATATATAATAACAGAAAAAACTCAGTAATTACAATTTTATGTAGATAACAACTGCTGTACAAATGTTGTATAACAGAGTGAAATCACATTAACATTGTCTTTTATCACTATAGCAGCATTAGGTATAAGCCAGGTCTGTCTCCTTGATAATGAAATAGTTCCTAAGATTAATTAGACTGATTTTTAAGAATTATTCTTAGCATAATGGCTGAACTCATGTTGAAGATGTTATTAATATATTTTTGTTGATATTATCTTTAATATGTTTTCTAGAATATATGATCCTGAGTTTTTCCCATCTTAAGTTAACCCTCTGACTCTGTTTTTCTCTTTAGCTACCACCTGTTATTCAGTGGCTCATTTGTGTCCAACTTATTATGATCCCATGGACTGCAGCATGCCAGGCTTCCCTGTTCTTCACCATCTCCCAGAGATTGCACAAACTCATGTCCATTGAGTCAGGGATGCCATCCAGCTGTCTCATCCACTGTCATCCCCGTCTCCTCCTCTCTTCAATCGTTCCAGCCTCAAGTCTTAAGTAATGAGTCAGTTCTTCCCATCAGGTGGCCAAAGTATTCAAGTTTCAGCTTCAAGTTTGGTCCTTCCAGTGAATATTCAGCATTGATTTCTATTAGGATTGAATGATTTGATCTCCTTGCAGTCCAAGGGACCCTCAAGAGTCTTCTCCAACACCACAGTTCAAAAGCATCAAATCTTTGGTGCTCAGCCTTCTTTTTGGTCCAACTTTTATATCCACACNCAGGCACGATCCAGAGCAGCCAGCTGCTGCGAGCACTTTACAGCCTGGCCTGGACATTCTTGGTGATAACCAGGTTTAGGACACCTCCCTGAGACTCATTGGAGGCCCTGGGGAGCCACGGCCACACTCAGGCATCCTGAAGAGGACATGGAGTTTGCACTATTGGTTTACTGACCTAGTGGTTCAAAAATAAAAACCACCTCATCCTGTGACAGTTTTTCCAGCCTTTGCATGCTGGTCAGTTGGTGGTCTAAGCAGCTGATTCTATCAGGCTCCCAGAGGAGAGCGCGTCCTTATGATGTGTGTGTCCTCGGAACCGAGCTCAGTACTGGCGTACAGTAATCCCTTAATGACATTTTAATGAATGGAGTTCACTGTATAGAGAAGCAAAGTAGGTACATGTGATTTTATATCAGTTTTATAATTTCTGACTCTGGGAAAATCGTTTGCCTGACTGAAAGATTGAGGGGTCCAGGTGGTACTGGGTAAAACTGCCTGTTATCTTCATGGCAGATAAGAGTCAGCAACAAAGAGAAAGAAGGTCAAGGAATGGGGAGAGGAAGGCTTGGGAAGCAGGCACCACTAGAATGAGGGCGAGAACTGCCCACCTGGCCCTGAAACAGACAGAGCACCGANGGTACTGGGTGAAACTGCCTGTTATCTTCATGGCAGATAAGAGTCAGCAACAAAGAGAAAGAAGGTCAAGGAATGGGGAGAGGAAGGCTTGGGAAGCAGGCACCACTAGAATGAGGGCGAGAACTGCCCACCTGGCCCTGAAACAGACAGAGCACCGAGAGTCAGGAGCAGATTCTTTCACTGCAGAAACTCTCCTGCCCACCCCACCAACGTCATGCTCAAAAGCATTTCTGTGTGCTACTGCTTCCCTTCTTTGAAATCGTTTCATTGAAATGTCTGGCTGTATTCCCATGCCAGGGGTTGAAGATGGATAGGCGAGTGGGCTGTAGAGAAAGGGGAGCCACCTATGGCTTTTTTTAAATACCAGTTTCTGCCTCTCATATAACAGAAACAGAAAACCATATACGCTCTCTAATACACACTCTGTGTGTGCTCAGCTGTGTGCCTGTTCAGTCGCCTCAGTTGTGTCTGATTCTTTGCAGCCCTATAGACTGTAGCCCACCAGGCTTCTCTGTCCATGGGATTTTCCAGGCAAGAATACTGGAGTGGGTTGCCATGCCCTCCTCATGCAGATCTTCCTGACCCAGGGACATAACCCACATCTTCTGCGTCTCCTGCATTGCAGGTGGATTCTTTACCCACTGAACCGCCTGGGATCAGCCAAATCACCCTCAGCATCAACGAAGAGACAGGTCTTGAAGCCAGATCACCCTCAGATCCTCAGTGCGTGTTTTCTGTGGAAACTTTCCGTAACTTCTCTGCTCTTCATTTATGACCATATTTTCCGAATGTATAGTGTCTACAAAAGGTATGAAAACTTTAGGACTTATGATAATAATACTCAGTATTTATTGTTCAGTCCTGACAGGAAACAGATGGCACATTTAGCTAGGATTTTTAAAGTCATTTTTAATGAAGGAACAATTGTTATTTACAAAGGATTGGGGAGAATAAAGGGAACCAAGAACGGTGAATCTGCTACATCCCTGGACTAGAATACAGAAAGCCATCAGCCCCCGACATAAAGGGGAGTGGAGGCACGGTATTCCTGGGTGATCCACTTCCAGAGGAGATGTTGTTTAGTCTGAGCTGTAGTCAGGGAAGGTTCCTGCAAAGGAAAGAAGCAGGAGAGACTCCCCTGGAATTCTTGCTCTTCCATCTCCTAACAGTGCTTCCTGTTGGCCAGAACACAAGTTTGGGAGTCTGGGTGATAACAGTCTTTACAGGTCAGCAGAGAAATGGGACAGAGAAGTACAGAGAAAGAGTTAGTGCAAATGGAAACTATGTCATAAACTGTGTTATGTGAAATGGGTATTATCTATCCCTGACTTACAGATGAGGAAATGGAGGCACAGAGAGCTGAAAGTCACAGGTAGTAGGTCACTGACATGGGTCTGCAAGCTCCTGGAGGCCAAGCTCTTCTGGCTTAGTCAGCTGCTTCATGTGGCACATGGCCCCTCCTCTTAACCAGACTGTGTTTCCTGAGAGTAGCATTCAGGGATAGATATAGTGGAGTTCAATGAAATGTCACTGATTTCATGTCATAATTCCAAAAAGCAGTCTTCTTTTTATTTATTTATTTTTTACTGCTTAAGTCATTATCTGAACACTTTTATTGAGTTGTAATGGATATAAAATATTATATTAGCTTCAGGTGTACAACACAATGATACAATATCTATATATACTTTGAAATGATTGCCATAATAAGTCTGGTCAAATTCTGTCACCACACATATTAATAATTATAATATTTTTCCTGAGATGAGGGCTATTAAGATCTACTCTTTTAGCCATCTTCAAATATACTACACAGGATTATTATTTCTTTATATTATAGGGGCCTGTGGTCTCTAACAACAGTGCGGCTTATTTATTTATTTTTAATTGAAATGTAGTTGATTTGCAATGTTGTGCTTCAGGTGCATAACGCAGTGATTCAGTCACACATACACACATATGCATATGTACATGCACATCTTTGTCTGATTCCTTCAGATTATGTGATTGCAAGATTCTGAAATAGTTTTCTGTGCTATACAGTAAGTCCTTGTTGTTTATCTATTTTGTATATAGCAGTGTGTATATGGTCATCCGAAATTCCACTTTATCTTTCCTCACCACACTGTTGATGGCATCACCGACTCAATGGACGTGAGTTTGAGCACACTCTGGGAGGTGGTGAAGGACAGGGAAGCCTGGTGTCTGCAGTCCATGGCGTAGCAAAGTCGGACACAACTGAGTGACAATATGAACAACAGCATACCCTCCACTATACTCTTTCGTAACCATGTTTGTTTTCTGTTTATGAGGCTATTTCTGTTTTGTAACTGAGTCCATTTGCGCCATTTTTAAGATTCTCCTTATACATATTAATAATATCACATGATATTTGTCTTTGACTTAATGTGGTAATATCTATGCCCACCTGTGTTGCTGTAAATGGCACTGTTTCATTCATATTGACGCCTTGGTAATATTCATATGTACACACATATACATACCACACCTTTATCCATTCATCTTTTGGTGAGCATTTAGGTTCCCATCGTGTGTTGGCTATTGTAAGTAGTATTGTTATGAACATTGAGGTGCATGTATCTTTTCAAATTAGAGCTTTCTCCAGACATAAGCCCAGAAGTGGAACTGTTGGATCATATGAAACCTCTATTTTTAGTTCCTAAGGGACCTCCATACTGTTCTCTATAGTGGCTGCACCAAGTTACATTCCCACTGACACTACAGGAGGCTTCATTTTCCTCCACATGACCTGCGGCATTTATTATTTGTAGACTTTTTGATAATGACCATTCTGACTGGAATGAAGTGATACCTTATTTTAGTTTTGATGTGTATTTTTCTAATAATTAGTGAGGTTGAACACTTTTTCCTGTGAAAGTCAGCCATCTGTATGTCTTCTTTGGTATCTTTATTTTGTAAGGGGAAATTCATACCTTTTGATCTCCTTGAGGGAGGCTCAAAGTGAGGGAATATATATATATATATATGCTGCTAAGTCGCTTCAGTCATGTCCAACTCTGTATGACCCCATCAACGACAGCCCACCAGGCTCCCCTGTCCCTGGGATTCTCCAGACAAGAACACTGGAGTGGGTTGCCATTGCCTTCTCCAATGCATAAAAGTGAAAGTGAAGTCGTTCAGTCGTGTCTGACTCTTAGCGACACCATGGACTGCAGCCCACCAGGCTCCTCTGTCCGTGGGATTTTCCAGGCAAGAGTACTGGAGTGGGGTGCCATTGCCTTCTCCAATGTATACATATGGCTAATTCATGCTGTTGTACAGCAGGAACCAACACAGTATTGTAAAGCAATTATCCTCCAATTTAAAAACATTTGTAAAATTGCTATGAGAATCAGAAGAAATTATGAGGTTGTTTTAGTAATTTGGAGATTCTCTTCTAGCTTTCAGAGTATATAACATGGATCTGAATGTGCTTTATATTCTGCAAAGAACTAATCAAATGTAAAGGCTTATGGGATAAAATGAGACGCTGCAGTATGTAAACCATTACAATGTTCTGTCTGAGATTTTTAAGGAAAGAAGCTTTATTTTAATTTCAAGATAAAAGTAGAGGAGTCAAATGTATGAGAGCAAGTATTTAGAAGGATGTTAGAGTTTATTCAACAGGGATTTTTGTCATAGCTTGTTTCCCAACCCCCCATATTAACTTCATATGAAGTTACTCTTCAGATTTTGTACACTTGACACATTGAAGAATCTGAGAAAGGCAGCTAGGATGCCTTGTACTTTGCAGGCAGGCAATATTCGCTGTTACACTGCGTCCCGGGGAAGCTACATGTAGCGCTGCAGCCACAGTCCGTACTCCACTCAAGAGCTGGGCAAGTGGTTCTTCAGTTGCCAGAGAAAGCCAAAAAGCTGGCAATGCTGCTGTACTAAGTAACAAAACAAAGGAAGAAGACGCATTTCAAAAGACTGATATCTAATGTTACATTCTTAAAAAAAAAAAAAAAAAAGGCAACTCCTGCAGCTCAATTCCAGAAAGTCTGTAACATTATATTCTTATTCTGAAAAATGATTTTGAGGGCTATAGGTTTACCTTGAGTATGATAACTGAAGAGTCTGAATGATGCTGGCAGATGAGAGAGGGGCGGATTCAGGCACCTGCTCCGTATTATCTGGCGATTTTGTTATCAGGGAGAAAGCTGGATGGAAAGGGAACAGTGGGGATGTGACCCTCCAGAAAACTGTCATGTAAAGAGAAGTCTAAAAAATAATCTCTTACAGATTGGAAGCCTGACCTATGAACGTGTTCACTGTTTGGCCTCATTCAATATATCAAAAGTGAAAGTGAAGTCGCTCAGTCGTGTCCGACTCTGCGACCCCGTGGACTGTAGACTGTAGTCCACCAGGCTCCTCTGTCCATGGGATTCTCCAGGCAACAGTACTGGAGTGGGTTGCCATTCCCTTCTCCAGGGGATCTTCCCAGCCCAGGGATTGAACCCGAATCTCCCACATTGCAGGCAGGGGCTTTAACCTCTGAGCCACCAGGGAAGCCCAAGTGAGCTTATTCCAAAGTCCTTTACAGTAGGAATCCACTTCAGCAGACATGAACAGGTTGTTGTGTGTGGAGGAGAGATTAAAATGAAAAGAATCACACTGTGTACAAAGAAATGGTGGGAAATAGTGGGGACTGTGAGGAAAAGAGTTACAGAACAACTGGAGAAGGGAAGATTATGATTTCAACTATTTGCTGGGCTTCAATCACAAAGAAGAAACCCACACTAGAGAAAGGAGCAGGGGCAACAGCATTGAACTCAGACTTATAGGAGTTTATATCCAGCGCCAAGTGGCTGTGCAGTCCTAGCAAAGTTACTTTCTTTTTGATGTTCAACATCCCTTTGTGTAAATGGGAATCATTATGGATGAAGTGATTTAATGAAATAACATGTACAATTATCATAGATGCTGCTGCTGCTGCTAAGTCGCTTCAGTCGTGTCTGACTCTGTGCAACCCCATAGACAGCAGCCCACCAGGCTCCTCTATCCCTGGGATTCTCTAGGCAAGAATACTGGAGTGGGTTTCCATTTCCTTCTACAATGCATGAAAGTGAAAAGTCAAAGTGAAGTCGCTCAATTCGTGTCTGACTCTTCGAGACCCCATGGACTGCAGCCCACCAGGCTCCTCCATCCATGGGATTTTCCAGGCAAGAGTACTGGAGTGGGGTACCATTGCCTTCTCCAGTTTTCATAGATAACCCTCATTAAAAAGTAAAATAGTGTCATTTATTGCTTTTTTTTTTTCCTCAATAGAGGATAGAATTAAGTGGACAGATGGAATTTACAGGGAGTTTTGGTTCAGTATAAAGAACAGTGTGGAGAACAAGATGGCAGAGAGGTAGGTGGATGTGGAGTACATTTCTCTCCACAGATACATCAGGAACACACCTTCAGACAGAGAAGTGCATGCAAAACACTGGCTGAGAGCTGAGAAGAGTGCCTGACCCATGGAAAAGAATATAATAGACCCATGCCAAACTTGGTAGGATGAAGAAACTAGGGGGGAAAACAGGAGTGTTAGCAGGACTGGGCCTGCCCTCGGCGGGTGGGGGAACTGAGGCAGGGCTCTGATCACCACATCAGGGGAATTGTCTGAGTCAGAGGAGAAACATTTAAGGCTGAGAGTGAAACAGCTGATCTGTGGCAACATAAATGGGATGAGAATCAGACGGTCCTTGCTGAAGCCATACATATGTCGGGCAGGAACGCAGGTTTCCTGGAAGGGGCAGACTCTGGGAGCAAGAGTTTAGTGATTGTGGCACAATCCCAGTGCAAGGGCTGCTGTTGACTGTGGCGAGATGGATCGAGGGGATGTGAGGGAGGAGATCATGGGGAAAGGCCTGTGGAGGAAAGCCAGGCAGCCATGGAAGCAAGGCAATACTGCTAAGTCATACCATATGGGGGTGGAGCCATCACCACAGCCTCTGTCTCCCCACATGCCAGCATCGGCAGCTGAACAGTAGAGAGTCTGGCCCATCAAGCACTTGATGGATGGAACAACAGGGTAAGACTCCACTCAAGGTGCCCCTTTAAGTGCCTGATGCACCAATCTACAGAGTAGGACTGCAGCCACGGAGGCCTATCTATGTGCCTGATGCATGGAACAACAGAGAAGGACCCCAAGCAAGGGATCCCTCTAAGTGCCTGAACAGGCAGAGCTGTGGAGGAAAACTAGTCAAAGAGGCCTTCTGATCACCCGTAACCAGAGGCTCAAAAAGAAAAGACTCTGATAGGGCCATAACTCCTGCGGCTGAGGCAGTCTCTGTCCCTGCACACTTGGAGGCATCAGGGTCCCCATGACCCAAGCAGCTGTGCCATCTTCACTGTCAACCTTCACTGGAGCAGGGCTGCTACAGGCAAAAAAAAAAAAAAAAAGTATTTATGCAAAACAGGATTGCTTCAGTTGTGTCCAACTCTCTGTGACCCTGTCAACTGTGGCTGGCCAGGCATCTCTGTCAGTGGTGTTCTCCAGGCAAGAATACTGGGGTGGGTTGCCATACCCTTCTACAGCACTATATTTCCTGCTGCTCTAGCCGCTGACTCCCCTGAGTACCTGGTGCTGCCAGAACCCTTGTGACCCCAGTTACTTGCTGCACCACCTTCACAACTGACTCTCACTGGGGAAGACCCAAGGCCTCCAGGGCAGCCTCAGGAGCAAACGCCAGTGAACAAGCCACAAGCAGATGTGGAAATAAAATCACAGTTGAAACCAGCGGCAGGGTGGTTAAGGAAGAAGACCCCAAACCTTCCCATCAGCTGTCAGTTCAGTTCAGTCGCTCAGTCGTGTCCGACTCTTTGAGACCCCATGAATTGCAGCACGCCAGGCCTCCCTGTCCATCACCAACTCCCGGAGTTCACTCAAACTCACGTCCATTGAGTCCGTGATGCCTTCCAGCCATCTCATCCTCTGTCATCCCCTTCTCCTGCCCCCAATCTCTCCCAGCATCAGAGTCTTTTCCAATGAATCAACTCTTCGCATGAGGTGGCCAAAGTACTGGAGTTTCAGCTTTAGCATCATTCCTTCCAAAGAAATCCCAGGGCTGATCTCCTTCAGAATGGACTGGTTGGATCTCCTTGCAGTCCAAGGGACTCTCAAGAGTCTTTTCCAACACCACAGTTCAAAAGCATCAATTCTTCGGCACTCAGCCTTCTTCACAGTCCAACTCTCACATCCATACATGACTACTGGTTAGTACAAGCTGCAAATTAATCCACATGATAAACTAAGCAGACTCTGTGTCTATGAAATATATAAAAGCCATTGAGAGTTCCCACAAAAGAAAGTGCAGTAACTCTGATAGCTGTGGACATTGGAGGCAAGAACATACAGGAGTAGGGCCAGATTAGAGTCTGAGCAGCCCCCACAGCAGGTCTAGAGATCAGTACAGTGTTGGAGGGCATCCTAGGGAGGTGAGGTGAACTGTGATTCCCATTGTGGGAAAAGACTCTTACAGCAGTGACTCAAGAGAAACATTTATTATTGTTATTTTTTAACTGGTTTTGTAGATTCATTTGAATTTCTGCCCCCCTCCACGTTGTAATTGTTGATTTTATTGGCACTAAGGAAGCCAACTAAGCTTTTGAGCTTTTTTTTCCCCCTTTTTCCTCTGTCACATTTTTTATTGTCATAAACCTCTGCCTCCATGTTGGGCTTTTGCAGTTATTTGGAGTTTTCCTCTCCCTCCACCCTTTTTTTCTTCTTCCATTTTTTTCCTCTTTTCTCTTTTTTTATAATTTTAATTTTTAAAACCTATTTTTTTAATACATTTATTCCTTTGCTTGCTTTTCATACTGTTCTTTTCTCCTTGCAGGTAATCTTTATAAAGTATATAAATCTTTTTAATCTAACTCTAATTAACTTTGCATATCTTTCTTTCTTTTGTTTTTCTCCTTTCCTCTCAATATATTTTTTAGTTTTATTTTCATTGCTTTATTCGCCAGTTGGCACCTTGCTTTAGTTTTGTTTTCCAGTTTGTGCTTTAATTAGTTTTGTTCTGGTAGATATACTTTTGGGTTTCCTTTGTTCACTGGGTCAATCTATTGTACTTAATTTTTGTTGGACTGTTTTGATTTTGCTTATGGGTGTATATGTACATGTGTGTATTTAGTTACACATTCTGTTATTGTTATAAACCTCTGCCTCTCCATGGGCTTTTGAAGTTCTATGGATTTTTCCTCCCTGCCCTCCTTTTTTTCTTTCTTCTTCCATATTTTTCTCTTTTCCCTTTTTTTATAATTTTAATTTTGAAAACCTATTTTAATTTTTCTACATTTATTCCTTCATTCGCCTTTCCTACTGTTAATCTTTAATGTATATAAATCTGCTTCATCTACCTCTGTTTAACTTTGCATATCTATTCTTTCTTTCCTTTCCTCTCAACGTATTTGTAGTTTTGTTTTCTTTGCTTTATTCCCCACTTGGCACCTTACTTTAGTTTTGTTTTCCAGTTTGTGCTTAAGTTAATTTTGTTCTTAAGTAGTAAGTATAATTTTTGATTTCTTTTGTTCACCAGATCAATGTGCTCTACTTTAATTTGTTGGACTGTTTTCACTTTGCTCATGGGTATATATGTATATTCCATTATTTTAATTATTATTTGTCTGATCTTGTAACTGCCATTTGCCTAGGGTTAATCTTTGGTTTCTCATTTTTGGATATTTGTTTTACTCTCCCTTAATGCTATAACAAACTACTTGTGTAATCTTTGTTCCTGACCAGGGATCAAACCCTGAGCCTTTGAAGTGGGAGCACTGACTCCAAGACCCTAGACTACCAGAGAACTAACCCTAGGGGGTATCAAGTAATGAGAACTCACACAAAGGAAACCACTTGAATACAAGACCCAGCATCACCCAACCACCAGTAGCACCTTGTGCAGGACACCTCATCTAAACAACAAAGTAAAAATACAAACCCAATCATCAGCAGACATGCTTACCACCTCACTCAGCCTTGCCCATCAGAGGAAAAACAAACAAACAAACGAAAACTCAGCACAAATCTCACCCTATGTGAAGCTCACACAAACCACTGGACCAGCCTTAGGAGGGCAGAAGGAAGAAAGAGTTCAACATTCTTCAAGGAAAGAATTCAACTTTCCTTGAAGCCTGGGAAAAAGATACCTCTAACACAATAACTTAAAAACAAAACAAAACAAACAAAAAAAAAGAAAAAGAAAAAGAAAAGTCAGAGAAATACTGTACAAGTGAAGGAACGTAATAGAAACACAGAAGTCCAAATAAATGAAGAGGAAATAGGAAAATTACCCAAAAAAGAGTTCAGAATAATGATTGTAAAGATGATCAAAAAATTTGAAAATGAAATGGAGAAAATGCAAGAATAAATTAACAAAGACCTAGAAAATGAAAGAATAAATATACAGAGACAAACAACAATTACTTAAATTAAAAATACTCTAGAAAGATCAATAGCTGAATATCTGAAGCAGAAGAACGAATCAGTGAACTGGAAGATAAAATGGTGAAATAACTTCTGAAGAGCAAAATAAAGTAAAAGAGAATGAAAAGCACTGAAGACAATCTCAGAGACCCCTCGGAACATATCAAACACACCAACATTCGAATTATAGGGGTCCCAGAAGAAGAAGAGAAAGAGAAAGGGTATGAGAAAATTTTTGAAGAGATTATNTTGTCTGATCTTGTAACTGCCATTTGCCTAGGGTTAATCTTTGGTTTCTCATTTTTGGATATTTGTTTTACTCTCCCTTAATGCTATAACAAACTACTTGTGTAATCTTTGTTCCTGACCAGGGATCAAACCCTGAGCCTTTGAAGTGGGAGCACTGACTCCAAGACCCTAGACTACCAGAGAACTAACCCTAGGGGGTATCAAGTAATGAGAACTCACACAAAGGAAACCACTTGAATACAAGACCCAGCATCACCCAACCACCAGTAGCACCTTGTGCAGGACACCTCATCTAAACAACAAAGTAAAAATACAAACCCAATCATCAGCAGACATGCTTACCACCTCACTCAGCCTTGCCCATCAGAGGAAAAACAAACAAACAAACGAAAACTCAGCACAAATCTCACCCTATGTGAAGCTCACACAAACCACTGGACCAGCCTTAGGAGGGCAGAAGGAAGAAAGAGTTCAACATTCTTCAAGGAAAGAATTCAACTTTCCTTGAAGCCTGGGAAAAAGATACCTCTAACACAATAACTTAAAAACAAAACAAAACAAACAAAAAAAAAGAAAAAGAAAAAGAAAAGTCAGAGAAATACTGTACAAGTGAAGGAACGTAATAGAAACACAGAAGTCCAAATAAATGAAGAGGAAATAGGAAAATTACCCAAAAAAGAGTTCAGAATAATGATTGTAAAGATGATCAAAAAATTTGAAAATGAAATGGAGAAAATGCAAGAATAAATTAACAAAGACCTAGAAAATGAAAGAATAAATATACAGAGACAAACAACAATTACTTAAATTAAAAATACTCTAGAAAGATCAATAGCTGAATATCTGAAGCAGAAGAACGAATCAGTGAACTGGAAGATAAAATGGTGAAATAACTTCTGAAGAGCAAAATAAAGTAAAAGAGAATGAAAAGCACTGAAGACAATCTCAGAGACCCCTCGGAACATATCAAACACACCAACATTCGAATTATAGGGGTCCCAGAAGAAGAAGAGAAAGAGAAAGGGTATGAGAAAATTTTTGAAGAGATTATAGTTGAAAATTTCCCCAACATGGGAAAGGAAATAGCCAATCAAGCCCAAAAGGCTCAAAGAGTCACATATAGGATAAGCCCAAGGAGAAACACATCAGGACACATACTAATCAAACTAACAAAGACTATACACAAAGAAAGAATATTAAAAGCAGCAAGGGAGAAGCAATTAACATACAAGGGAAACCCCATATGCTTAAAACCTGATCTCTCACCAGAAATTCTGCAGGCCAGAAGGGATATATTTAAAGTACCTATGGGATGAAGCAAAAGCAGTTCTAAGAGGGATGTTTATAGCAATACAATACTACCTCAAGAAACAAGAAAAGCATCAACTAGACAACCTAACTTTACACCTAAAGCAACTGGAAAAAGAAAAAGCATCTAAAATTTCTAGAAGGAAAGAAATGATAAAGATCCAGGCAGAGATAAATGGAAAAGAAATGAAAGAAACAATAGTAAAGATTAATAAAACTAAAAGATGTTTTTTTTGAGAAGATAAACAAAATTGACAAAACCTTAGCCAGACTCATTAAGAAAGAAAGGGAGAAGAATCAAATAAAAAAAAATAGAAATGTAAAAGGAGAGGTTACAACAGACAGTGCAGAAATACAAAAGATTATAAGACACTACTGTGAACAACTATATAGCAATAAAATAGGTAACCTGGAAGAAATGGACAGATTCTTAGAAAAGTTCAATCACCCAAGACTGAACTAGGAAGAAATAGAAACTATGAACAACCCAATTACAATCACTGAAATTGAAGCTGAGATAAAAAATCCACCCCTCCCCAAGAGAAAACGAAAGCCCAGAACCAGATGGCTTCACAGGAGAATTCTATCAAACATTTAGAGACGAGCTAATGTCTATCCTTCTAAAATTCTTTCAAAAAATTGCACAGGAACACATCCAAATTCATTCTATGAGGCTGTCATCACCCTGATATTAAAATGATACAAAGACAACATACAAAAAAGAAAACTACAGGCCAATATCACTGATGAACACAGATGCAAAAACCCTCAACAAAATTTTAGTGAACAGAATTTAGCAACACATCAAAAAGCTCATACATCATGATCAAGTTGGGTTTATTCCAGGGATGCAAGGATTCTTCAATATATGGAAATTAATCGATGTGATGCATCATATTAACAAATTGAAAGATAAAAACCATATGATCATCTCAATAGATGCAGAAAAAGCCTTTGACAAAATTCAGCACCCATTTATTATTAAAACTCTTAAAAAAACAGGCATAGAAGTAATCTGCCTCAACATAGTAAAGGCCATATATGATAAGCCTACAGTAAACATTATTCTCAATGGTGAAAAACTGACAGTATTCTCCTGAAGATCAGGAACAAGACAAAGGTGTCCACTTTCACCACTAATATTCAATATAGTTCTGGAAGTTCTGGCTACAGTAATCAGAGAAGGAAAAAAAAAGAAAGAAAAAAAGAAAGAAAGGAATCCAGATCAGAAAAGAAGAAGTAAAGCTCTCATTATTTGCAGGTGACATGATACTGTACATAGAAAACCCTAAAGATAGTATCAGAAAATTACTAGAGCTAATCAGTGAATTTAGCAATGTTGCAACATAAAAATCAAAACACAGAAATCACTCACATTTCTATATACTAACAATGAAAAATCAGAAAGAGAAATTAAGGAATCAATCCGATTCACCATTGCAACAAAAATAATTAAATATCTAAGGATGAAATTACCTAAGAAGACAAAAGAACTATACACAGAAAATTATAAGGCACTAATTTAAGAAATCAAAGATGACATAAACAGATGGAGATATACTCCATGTTCCTGGGTAGGAAGAATCAATATTGTGAAAATGATTATACTACCAAATGCAATCTATAGATTTAATACAATCCCTATCAAATTATCAATGGCATTTTTCACAGAACTAGAACAAGAAATTTCACCATTCATATGGAAATGAAAAAACCCTGAAAGCCATCTTGAGAAAGAAGAATGGAGCTGTAGGAATCAGCCTTCCTGACTTCAGGTTATATTACAAAGCTACAGTCCTCAAGACAGTATGGTACTGGCACAAAAACAGAAATATAGGTGAATGGAACAAGATAGCCCCAAAATAAACCCATGCACCTATGGGTACTTTTATGTGACAAAGGAGGCAAGAATATACAATGGAGCACAGATGGCCTCTTCAAGTGGTGCTGGGAAAACTCGACAGCTACATATAAAAAATGAAATTAGAACAATTCTTAATACCATACACAAAGATAAACTCAAAATGGATTAAAGACCTAAATGTAAGACCAGAAACTATAAAACTCTTAGAGGAAAACAAAGGCAGAACACTCGATGACATAAAGCAACATCCTCTATGACCCACCTCCTAGAGTAATGGAAATATAAACAAAAGTAAATGAATAGGACCTGATTAAATGTAAAAACTTTTGCACAACAAAGGAATCTATAAGCAAGGTGAAAAGACAACCCTTGGAATGGGAGAAAATAATAGCAATGGAAACAACTGACAAAGGATTAATTTTCAAAATATTCAAGCAGCTCATACAACTCAATACCAAAAAAACAAACAACCCAATCAAAAAGGTGGGAAAAAACCTAAAGAGTCATTTCCCCAAAGAAGACATACAGATAGCCAACAAACACATGAAAAGATGCTCAATGTCACTCATTATAAGAGAACTGGAAATCAAAACTACCATGAGATATCACCTCACACCAGTCAGAATGGCCATCACCAAAAAGTCTACAAACAATAAATGCTGGAGGAGGTGTGAAGAAAAGGGAATGCTCTTACACTGTTGGTGGGAATATAAGTTGATACAGCCACTATGGAAGACGTATAGAGAGTCCTTAAAAAGCTATGCATAAAACCACCATATGACCCAGCAATTCCACTTCTAGGCATATACAGAAAAGAGCAAAATTCTGTAAAGCAAGTATCCTTCAATAAATAATTAACTTTTAAAAGATAATATATATGAAGCATTGAGGTGAATCTGATAAATAGTAGGTGCTCAATAAATTATAGCTATTTTTTGATAAAAAAGAAGAACAATGTAATCATCTTTAGTTCTATATAAATAGGAATTTCTAACTGCATCTGCAAGTTGCCCAAATGAAATAAAAAAGGAAATGACATGTGCACATTTGCCTTTCTATTTGAAAATATCAGTCAAAAATATTTATCAGTTTCCAACTGTTTCAAAGAACTATAGAGTATAAAATACTAGTCATTAAAAGTAATGGTTCATGTTCCCAAAAGTTTGTTAGTCTCAAAACATCTTGAAAATATTAGTTGGTAAAACAGTATTTCGACAGGAACATAATAGCATCTATATAAAGACTCAAAAAGTTAAAATTCTATTATTGAACATGCATCTTCTAGGACACTGAGTCTGGGGGGGTGAATCATCAGGATTAAGAACATTTTAATTTACATAAGAAAAATCATGTAATTCAAATGGCAACTACAAAATCCTAAAATCAACTTTCTGTGTTGTGTATATTCCAGAGGTCTCACCAGATGGGAATCTAAGTTTAATTCTCTATTCTACCTGATCAATCATTAAAAGACAAAAATGAATTTATAAAATTTTCTTTGCAATCAAAATTATTTTGAGTAAAGTGTGCCAGTGTTTATTTTTTTCTTTTCTTTTCCTTTAGGATGGACTTAAATGTCAATGACTCACTCTCAAAAGAGAAATTTATACTTTTTCTAAGTTATCCATTAGTCTCTGATCACCACATCAAAATTTTATATCATTTTTTTCATCTTTTTCAAGTGTTTCCTCAAATGTTTACATCTCAATGAAGATTGCTTTTGCCAGGCTTTTTAAAGTTCTTGGCCCTCTTGATCACTTTTACTTAGCTTTGCTTTTTATTTCCATTATTATTATATTTCAATATGTGGTATATTTTTCTTATTTATTACATTTATTGCTTCTTTTCATCTCCCTCTAGAGAATATAAGCATCTTGACACTGTTCTGGGCAGTGATTTTTTTTTAATTTTAATTAAGCATCTTGGAGTTGGTCTGGGTAGCAAAAGCAAAAGTAAACAAATAGGATTGTGTCAAACTAACAAGCTTCTGCACAGGAAAGGGAACAATCAATAAGCAACAGAATGAAAAAGCAACCTATGGGATGGAAAAAAAAATTGCAAACCATGTATCTGAAGAGAAGTTAATATCCAAAGAGTACAAGGGACTCACAGAACTCAATAGAAAACAACAAACAAACAAAATCCCAACAAGAAAAAACATAAACACCCCAATCCTAAATAGACTGATTGAAAAATGGGCAAAGAATCTGATATATATATATATAGTCAATTGATATATTAAAAACTGCTCATCAAAAATCATCAGGAAAATGATGTAAATTAAAACCACAATATCACCTCATGTTTGTTAGAATGGCTTTGTCAAAAAGACAAGTGATTACAACTATTGATGGGAAATAGTTGTAATCATGGAAAATAAGAAAGTTGTAATAGTGGAAAATAAGAAATCCTGTGCACTGTGGGTGAGGATATAAATAGGCACAATTATTATGGAAAACAATATAGAAATCTTCAAAAAATAAACCTCTCAGCTGATACTGAAATCTTACCTCTGGTTACATATTCAAAGGAAATGAAATCAGGATCTTGGAGAGATATCTGTATTCCCATATCTATTGCAGCATTACTCAAAATAACCAAGATGTGAAAATAAAATAATAGTCCACAGATGAATGGAAGCATATATACACAGATTGGAATATTATTCGGTCTTAAAAACAGTGAAATCCTGATATTTGAGACAGTGTGGATGAACCTGGCAAATATTATGCTAAGTGAAGTAAGTCAAGCACAGAAAGCCAGACACAGATCACTGTATGATCTCACTTTTATGTGGAATCTAAAATGGCCAAAATCATAAAAGCAGAGAGTAGAATGGAGGCTGCTGGAGTGGCAAGAGGGAAGTGGGGAGATGTTGATCAAAGTTTCAAGTTTCATTTATACAAGATAATCATCTTGTTCTAGAGATCTAATGTATCAATGTGATTGCGATTAACAATACTANCAGAGAGTAGAATGGAGGCTGCTGGAGTGGCAAGAGGGAAGTGGGGAGATGTTGATCAAAGTTTCAAGTTTCATTTATACAAGATAATCATCTTGTTCTAGAGATCTAATGTATCAATGTGATTGCGATTAACAATACTATATAGTATGCAATCATCCCTCAGTGGTACTCACAGGAAATTGGTTCTAAAATCCCCAGCAGATATCAAAATCTGTGGATGCTCAAGTTCTTTCTATAAAATGGAATAGTACAGTTGATCCTTGGACAACATGGGTCTGAACAGTGCAGGCCCAAATATGTCTGAATATTTTTGAATAAATAAGTAGACTGCTACTACATAATCTTCATGACCAAGATAATCATGATGATGTGATCACACACCTAGAGCCAGACATCCTGGAATGTGAAGTCAAGTGGGCCTCAGAAAGCATCACTACAAACAAAGCTAGTGGAGTGATGGAATTCCAGTGGAGCTCTTTCAAATCCTGAAAAATGATGCCATGAAAGTGCTGCACTCAATATGCCAGCAAATTTGGAAAACTCAGCAGTGGCCACAGGACTGGAAAAGTTCAGTTTTCANAACTTGATGAATCGCAGCACGCCAGGCCTCCCTGTCCGTCACCAACTCCCAGAGTTCACTCAGACTCATGTCCATTGAGTCAATGATGCCATCCAGCCATCTCATCCTCTGTCGTCCCCTTCTCCTCCTGCCCCCAATCCCTCCCAGCATCAGAGTTTTTTCCAGTGAGTCAACACTTCGCATGACGTGGCCAAGTACTGGAGTTTCAGCTTTCGCATCACTCCCTCCAAAGAAATCCCAGGGCTGGTCTCCTTCAGAATGGACTGGTTGGATATCCTTGCAGTCCAAGGGACTCTCAAGTCTTCTCCAACACCACAGTTGAAAAGCATTAATTCTTTGGCGCTCAGTTTTCTTCACAGTCCAACTCTCACATCCATACATGACCATTGGAAAAAAGTGGGCCTTTGGAAGCATAGGTGAAGATGAAGTCACTCAGTCGTGTCTGACTCTTTGCGACCTCGTGGACTGTATCCTACTAGGTTTCTCCGTCCATGGGATTCTTCAGGCAAGAATACTGTAGTGGATTGCCATTTCCTTCTCCAGGGGATCGTCCCAACTCAGGGACTGAACCAGGGTCTCCCGCATTGGAGGCAGATGCTTTAACCTCTGAGCCACCAGGGAAGCCCAAGCTAGTGGAAGTGATGTAATTCCAGTTGAACTATTTCAAATCCTGAAAGATGATGCTGTGAAAGTGCTACATTCAATATGCCAGCAAATTTGGAAAACTCAGCAGTGGTCACAGGACTCGAAAAGGTCAGTTTTCATTCTAATCCCAAAGAAAGGCAATGCCAAAGAATGCTCAAATTTCTGCGCAATTGCACTCATCTCACATGCTAGTGAAGTGATACTTAAAATTCTCCAAGCCATGCTTCAGCAATATGTAAAGTGTGAACTTCCAGATGTTCAAGCTGGATATAGAAAAGGCAGAGGAACCAGAGATGAAATTGCCAACATCCACTGGATCATCAAAAAAGCAAGATAGTTCCAGAAAAACATCTGTTTCTGCTTTCTTGACTATGCCAAAGCCTTTGACTATGTGAATGACAATCAACTGTGGAAATTTCTGAAAGTGATAGGAATACCAGACCACCTGACCTGCCTCTTGAAAAACCTATATGCAGGTCAGGAAGCAATAGTTAGAATTGGACATGAAACAACAGACTGGTTCCAAATAGGAAAAGGAATACGTCAAGGCTGTATATTGTCATCATGCTTATTCAACTTATATGCAGATTACATCATGAGAAACGCTGGGCTGGAAGAAGCACAAGCTGGAATCAAGGTTGCCGGGAGAAATATCAATAACCTCAGATATGCAGATGACACCAACATTATGGCAGAAAGTGGAGAAGAACTAAAGAGCCTCTTAATGAAAGTGTAAGTAGAGAATGAAAAAGTTGGCTTAAAGCTCAACATATAGAAAACTAAGATCATGGCAACTGGTCTCATGACTTCATGGGAAATAGATGGGGAAACAGTGGAAACAGTGGCTGACTTTGTTTTTCTGGGCTCCAAAATCACTGTAGATGGTGATCGCAGCCATGAAATTAAAAGACGTTTACTCCTTGGAAGGAAAGTTATGACCAACCTAGATAGCATATTCAAAAGCAGAGACATTACTTTGCCAACAAAAGTCCATCTAGTCAAGGCTATGGTTTTTCCAATAGTCATGTGTGGATGTGAGAGTTGGACTGTGAAGAAAGCAGAGCGCCAAAGAGTTGATGCTTTTGAAGTGTGGTGTTAGAGAAGATTCTTGAGAGTCCCTTGGACTGCAAGGAGATCCAACCAGTCCATCCTAAAGGAGATCAGTCCTGAGTGTTTATTGGAAGGACTGATGCTGAAGCTAAAACTTCAATACTTTGGCCACGTGATATGGAGAGCTGACTCATTGGAAAAGACCCTGATGCTGGGAGGGATTGAGGGCAGGAGAAGAAGGGGATGACAGAGGATGTGATGGCTGGATGATATCAGCAACTCAATGGACATGGGTTTGGGTAGACTCCGGGAGTTGGTGATGGACAGGGAGGCCTGGCGTGCTGTGGTTCATGAAGTTGCAAAGATTCAGAAACAACTGAGCGACCTGACTGAACTGAACTGGAGCAGATATTTCATTAAAGAGAAATTGATATTCAGGGGATGACACCTAATCACTTAGATTATTTAAAATGATACTAGAGGATTTGTGACAACTAATCAAGATTAATCTTGGCTGCCAAGACAGTTTGGAATTTAAAGTTGTTAACGATTCTCTGCTTCAAGGATCTCACACATGTTGTGTTTTTTTATGTATGCCTGGCCTTACTATGCATATTCTTTCATTGTATTTAGTAATTCATTAGGATTATAGTAATTTTTCTGTTTCTTTATATGACCAGCAGTGCTGCCTGTTAATTTTTCCCTAATTAAATATCTCACAAGTTAAAAACAAACAAATAAACAAAACAGACATTTGACACTAGAGGAAAATATGGAAAAGGAAACATGGAATCAAAATAAAATAGAGAAAGACTCATGGTGATTACAGATATTGAAATTATGACACTAGTTTTAATATTAGTATGTTATTTTCAAGGAAATACAAGACAATAATGAGGAAATTGGCAGATAACTTAAGAAGTATAAAGGACAAAGAAAATATTAAAATAGGACCAAATAAAAATTCTAATATGTGTCTGTAATTAGTTATAAACTTACTGGATTGGATTAATAGCAGAGCAGATACATTTTATAATGTACTGGAAAATATGTGAGAAGAAAGTAAACAGAGTAAAACAAATTAACTAAGAGAAAAAATATGGAAAATATATAAAAGGAAGAGACAGAAGATATAGCAAAATATCCCAAAATGAGAAAGGAGCAAAAATGATGCAGAAATAATATTTAAAGAAATAATAGCTTAGAATTTTCCAAAAGTGATTAATGACATCAAGCTATAGATTCATGAAGCCCTCCAAAACATAAATCGGGTAATTAAAATAATTGTACATTTCTCACATCAAAATAGGACAGCTGGAAACAAGGGAAATGAAAATATTAAAAATAACCAGGAAATGGGGAGTTTAGGGGAATAGGATACAAATTTCTTCCAAAGAAGCAGCAATTTAACTGACAGATGACTTCTCAAAAACAGAAACAATGAAAGGCATAAGGAATGGAATAACATTTCTGTAATGCAGAAAGCTATAAAAAAGCTGACTATAAAGAAAGCTGATCACGGAAAAACTGTTGCTTTTGAACTGTGGTGTTTCAGAAAACTCGAGAGTCTCTTGAACTGCAACGGAATCAAACTAGTCAATCCTAAAAGAAATCAGTTCAGTTCAGTTGCTCAGTTGTGTCTGACTCTGCGACCCCATGAATTGCAGCACTCCAGGCCTCCCTGTCCATCACCAACTCCCAGAGTTCACCCAAACTCATGTCCATCGAGTCGCTGATGCCATCCAGCCACTCATCCTCGGTCGTCCCCTTCTCCTCCTGCCCCCAATCCCTCCCAGTATCAGAGTCTTTTCCAGTGAGTCAACTGTTTGCATGAGGTGGCCAAAGTATTGGAGTTTCAGCTTTAGCATCAGTCCTTCCAAGGAACACCTAGGACTGATCTCCTTTAGGAGGGACTGGTTAGATCTCCTTGCAGTCCAAGGGACTCACAAGAGTCTTCTCCAACACCACAGTTCAAAAGCATCAATTCTTTGGCACTCAGCTTTCTTCACAGTCCAACTCTCACATCCATACATGACCACTCAGTCCTGAATATTCATTGGAAGTACTGATGCTGAAGCTTAAGCTCCAATACTTTGGCCACCTGATGGGAAGAACTGACTCATTTGAAAAGACCCTGATGCTGGGAAAGATTGAAGGCAGGAGAAGATGACACAGTTGGATGGTATCACTAACTTGATGGACATGAGTTTGAGCAAACTCCGAGAGTTGGTGATGGACAGGGAAGCCTGGTGTGCTGCATTCCATGGGGTCATAAAGAGTTGGACACAACTGAGTGACTGAACTGAACTGAATGCAGAAAGAAAGTAACTGCCAATCTAGTGATATATATTTGAAGATAAAGACTTTTTTTGGCAAACAAGGCTGACGAATATTGCCATTTTTGGATCAAAATTAAAGAAAATTCTAAAGAAAGTTATCTGGAAAATGATTAGATATTTTGCAGATATAGGAAGAAATGAAAGACAGTGAAAAATAAATATTTGGATAAATGCAAATTAATATTTACTATATAACTGCATAA
>SJYW01037217.1:17554-33359 GCA_006410735.1 Raphicerus campestris | reverse complement strand
CAACCTAGATGTCCATCAGCAGATGAATGGATAAGAAAGCAGTGGTACATATACACAATGGAGTATTACTCAGCCCTTAAAAAGAATAAATTTGAATCAGTTCTAATGAGATGGATGAAACTGGAGCTGATTATACAGAGTGAAGTAAGCCAGAAAGAAAAACACCAATACAGTATACTGACACATATATATGGAATTTAGAAAGAAGGTAATGATGACCCTGTATGTGAGACAACAAAAGAGACACAGAGGTATAGAACGGACTTTTGGCCTCTGAGGGAGAAGGAGAGGGTGGGATGATTTGGGAGAATGGCACTGAAACATGTATACTATCATGTAAGAAATGAAGTGCCAGTCTATGTTCAATACAGGATACAGGATGCTTGGGGCTCGTGCACAGGATGATCCAGAGAGATGATAGGGGGTGGGAGGTGGGAGGGGGCTTTGGCATTGGAAGAATGTGTACACCTGTGGCTGATTCATGTCAATGTATGGCAAAACCAATACAGTATTGTAACGTAGAATAAAGTAAAAATAAAATTTAAAAAATAAGGGTATGCTTTTTAAACACAAAACTTAAAATTGAAAGTTCCTGAAACCCCCATCATTTAACAACTTAACTTCTGAACTGACCACTTTCCTCAAAATCCTTTTCTACTTATGCTATTTCTGTTTATCATTACTTATTTTATCTTATTTACTTATTTTAGTCTTTTTTTGAATTAAAAGAAATTCCCTGGTGGCTCAGAGGATAAAGCATCTGCCTGCCGTGGGAGACCAGGGTTCGATCCTTGGGTTGGGAAGATCCCCTGGAGAAGGAAATGGCAACCCACTCCCGTATTCTTGCCTGGAGAATCTCATGGACAGAGGAGCCTGGCCAGCTACAGTGCACGGGGCCACAAAGAGTCGGACACGACTGAGTGAGTTCACTTTACTTCACTTCTTTGAATTAAAACTCATTGAAGGCACTGGTTCTTTCTTATCTTCCATACATTGCCTGAGGGCCTAGTGTGGGTTACTACTGGTGCTGTGCACAAGAGCTGTTTCTTGACAGCCACTGCTGTAATTCCCAGAGGTCAAGGATCTGGAAAAACAAGGATATTTCATGACTACACAAAAATCTTTGTAAATAAGACAATGTGAGTGAAGACATTTTTGGATATGATATTTAGACAGAGAAAAGATTAATTCAAGAAGTTTTCTGGGGGAAGGAAGGCTATGCTTGTTTGGAAATATTTTTTTTCAGCATCCGCAAGCTGTAAGAACAGTATAATTTTATTAACAAAAAGTAAATTAAATTCAGAGCTTCTTCTCTTGATGACTAAGCTCAGTCCTGAGCTTGAGTACTTGCAATTGGAGAGGGGCTTTTCTACTTCTATTTTTTCTCTCCCTCTTTTTCACTCTAGTGTTTCCCCCTTGTTGGTCTTCCAGAGTCAAAGACAGAGAGGGGAGACCTCTAATACGATTGGTGTTGTGGTCAACTGGGGCCTCTGTGGCTGCTTCCCAAATACTGACCATCTCTTCCTTCTTGATACTTCAGGATTTTTATCTTTAATTATTTCCTTTCTATTTGAAGAAGTTCTTTTAGGCAGTATTTAAAGTTTTGCCTGCTGCTGCTGCTGCTAAGTCACTTCAGTCGTGTCCAACTCTGTGTGACCCTATAGACAGCAGCCCACCAGGCTCCCCTGTCCCTGGGATTCTCCAGGCAAAAACACTGGAGTGGGGTGCCATTTCCTTCTCCAATGCGTGAAAGTGAAAAGTGAAAGAGAAGTTGCTCAGTCATGTCCAACTCTTCACGACTCCATGGACTGCAGCCTACCAGCCTCCTCCACCCATGGGATTTTCCAAGCAAGAGTATGAGAGTGCTTATGGCAAATTCTCTTAGTTTTTTTCATTCGAGAATGTCTTTATTTCCGCCTCATTTCTGAAGCAGTTTCACTGGACAGAAATGACAGTTAATAGATTTTTAGCACTTGAAAAATGTAACACTTCCTTCTGCACTCCATGGTTCCCCATGAGAAATCTGCTGCCATTCAAATAGTGTTTTTATTTTATTTTTCATTTGTGTAATCAATATATAGTTTCTTTTTGGATGCTTTCAGTACTTTTGCTTTGTTTTTAGTTCTCATAATTTTAATTATGGTATTTTTTTGGTATGGCTTTCTTTGGGCTTATCCTATTTGTAGTTTAAGAAGATCCAACCAGTCCATTCTAAAAGATTTCAGTCCTGGCTGTTCATTGGAAAGAATGATGCTAAAGCTGAAACTCCAATACTTTGGCCACCTCATGCGAAGAGTTGACTCATTGAAAAAGACTCTGATGCTGGGAGGAACTAGGGGCAGGAGGAGAAGGGGATGCCAGAGGATGAGATGGCTGGATGGCATCACCGACTTGATGGACATGAGTTTGGGTGGTGGACAGGGAGGCCTGGCGTGCTGCAATTCATAGGGTTGCAAAGAGTCGGATATTCGGACATGACTGAGCGACTGAACTGAACTGAACTGAACTGAAGCTTCTTGAATCAGTAGGTTTATGTATTTCATTGAATTTGAGAAGTTTTCAGCTGTCATTTATTAGAATACCATTTTAGCTCTACTCTTCTTTTATTGGGACTACTATGACACAAATGTTGGGTCTTACATTATTGTCCCATACATCCCTGAGGTTCAGTTTTTTAAAATGTATATTCTCTCTGTTGTTGAGATTGGCAAATTCTACCAATCTGTCCTCAAGTTCACTGATTCTATCATCTGTCAATCCCATTCTACTGTCGAACCCATTATCAGATAGTCATTTCATGGGTTATACCTTGGAAGAAACTACGATGCTGGGAAAGACTGAAAGCAAAAGGAGAAGAGGGTAGCAAAGGATGAGATAGTTAGATAGCATCACTGACTCAAGGAACATAAATTTGAGCAAACACCAGGAGATAGTGAAGGACAGGGAAGCCTGTGTGTTATAGTCCGTGGGTCAAAGAGTCAGCCAGGACTTAGTGACTGAACAACAACATCAGGTTGCATGCTCTGGTTCTGGACTGGTTTTGTGTCCTGTGATTCTAAAGGCAGTTCAGTTTTCACATGTATTTATTACTACTGCAATGCGCTTGGCTCATCTGGTGCTGTGGTGGTTCCCACAGGTCCCTGCTGGTGCTGCCTGATGGGACAGAGGAGTCTCCACACTAGTGGTTCAGTGTCACTGGAGGTTGGGGGTGGGGGTTGGAGGGAGGGGAGTTTCAGTCTCATGGGGACAAAGAGGCTTCCCAGAGCAGGAACTTGTGGCTAAATCCCTTTTTCCAGTGTCTCTAGCCCTGAGATATTTCTGGGTAAAGGAGGGAAGGCTCAGTATTACATGAATGAAGAGGTTTCCTGGACCAGGCTGTCTTGTCAGTTCCATCTGGTTGACTGAGTATGTCTCATAGGAGGAGGGCAATTTCAGATGCAATGGGAAAGGAAAGTGCTTTCCCACTTATTGTTGGCAGGTCCCATTGATGCCCCTTGCTAAAGGAATGGCCGTATAGGGATGCTTGCCGGAAACTGTTGCAGGTACTTCCATGGATGCCAGGAGGGAAGAGCCCACNCTTTGTTTTTAGTTCTCATAATTTTAATTATGGTATTTTTTTGGTATGGCTTTCTTTGGGCTTATCCTATTTGTAGTTTAAGAAGATCCAACCAGTCCATTCTAAAAGATTTCAGTCCTGGCTGTTCATTGGAAAGAATGATGCTAAAGCTGAAACTCCAATACTTTGGCCACCTCATGCGAAGAGTTGACTCATTGAAAAAGACTCTGATGCTGGGAGGAACTAGGGGCAGGAGGAGAAGGGGATGCCAGAGGATGAGATGGCTGGATGGCATCACCGACTTGATGGACATGAGTTTGGGTGGTGGACAGGGAGGCCTGGCGTGCTGCAATTCATAGGGTTGCAAAGAGTCGGATATTCGGACATGACTGAGCGACTGAACTGAACTGAACTGAACTGAAGCTTCTTGAATCAGTAGGTTTATGTATTTCATTGAATTTGAGAAGTTTTCAGCTGTCATTTATTAGAATACCATTTTAGCTCTACTCTTCTTTTATTGGGACTACTATGACACAAATGTTGGGTCTTACATTATTGTCCCATACATCCCTGAGGTTCAGTTTTTTAAAATGTATATTCTCTCTGTTGTTGAGATTGGCAAATTCTACCAATCTGTCCTCAAGTTCACTGATTCTATCATCTGTCAATCCCATTCTACTGTCGAACCCATTATCAGATAGTCATTTCATGGGTTATACCTTGGAAGAAACTACGATGCTGGGAAAGACTGAAAGCAAAAGGAGAAGAGGGTAGCAAAGGATGAGATAGTTAGATAGCATCACTGACTCAAGGAACATAAATTTGAGCAAACACCAGGAGATAGTGAAGGACAGGGAAGCCTGTGTGTTATAGTCCGTGGGTCAAAGAGTCAGCCAGGACTTAGTGACTGAACAACAACATCAGGTTGCATGCTCTGGTTCTGGACTGGTTTTGTGTCCTGTGATTCTAAAGGCAGTTCAGTTTTCACATGTATTTATTACTACTGCAATGCGCTTGGCTCATCTGGTGCTGTGGTGGTTCCCACAGGTCCCTGCTGGTGCTGCCTGATGGGGCAGAGGAGTCTCCACACTAGTGGTTCAGTGTCACTGGAGGTTGGGGGTGGGGGTTGGAGGGAGGGGAGTTTCAGTCTCATGGGGACAAAGAGGCTTCCCAGAGCAGGAACTTGTGGCTAAATCCCTTTTTCCAGTGTCTCTAGCCCTGAGATATTTCTGGGTAAAGGAGGGAAGGCTCAGTATTACATGAATGAAGAGGTTTCCTGGACCAGGCTGTCTTGTCAGTTCCATCTGGTTGACTGAGTATGTCTCATAGGAGGAGGGCAATTTCAGATGCAATGGGAAAGGAAAGTGCTTTCCCACTTATTGTTGGCAGGTCCCATTGATGCCCCTTGCTAAAGGAATGGCCGTATAGGGATGCTTGCCGGAAACTGTTGCAGGTACTTCCATGGATGCCAGGAGGGAAGAGCCCACCTGTATGCCTTCTGTTGCTGAGTTGAATATCAAATATGGAAATGCTGAGTTGGGGTCACCTTCTTCTATGAGGTAGAGTGACATAAAGCAACATACTGCTATGTTGTTCCTCCAGTCTGGTGTCCCAAACCAGTTTACCTTCATTTTGCCATCTTTCAACATTCTTTTTTGTGTGCCTCTTGCATTATCTTCAGGGCTTATAATCATGCTTAGCAGAATGGGGCAGGGAGAAATGCGTCTAAGCCACCTTGTTCTGACTCTCTCTTATAGAGTGAATTAGTGATATCCTTGGAGTCTCCATATAAAGCTCCACAGTGACACACTCACTCCCCATCTAACTGATCTCTTGAGAACATGTCTCAGTTTCTACCTGTAACAGCATTTCCATTAGACTCCCACTCTAAGATCCTGTCGCCCTGTGAGGAGGCCAATCCATACACCTCACGTGTGCTTCTCTGCTAGGACAACCAGACATGAAAAACGGACACACGCTTCTCAAGCCGTAAGATGGAAGGCCAGCTCCCACTGCTTCCCTTTCTCCTTGCCACACACAGTGTCACGTGGCTCAAGACAGCCCTCTCCTCAGCACTGCTCTCTGGGTTTTCAAATGCTTCTAAACTCCTGGGACCAGAACCCTCTCACTGTATCCTATGGGCAGGGTCTCAGGAGCCCAGCAAATTTTCAGCAGGGAGTGAGACCCAACCTTGTCTTGCGTAAGTACTGCTCATCTCCAGGTGTGGCTCTTTGGGTGATCCTATCTTCTGTTTGTGGTGACATAGGGGAGGAATCAGCTCCCTCCAGGCTAAAGCAGTGGCAATCTTGCAAATTACAGTAGCTTTTTATTAACCTCTATTTTATATAGGCTGTTGCTGATGGTAGGTTTTGTTTTTTTTGTTTTGTTTGTTTTTTTTAATTTTTTAGTAAGGTATGCCTGGATGGATCGTTTTCCCTTTAGAAAGTGCAGGTAACTGTTGTCTATTTTTTTCAGCTTTGGTAGAAATTTGAGGTAATAAGAAGAGTCCCATTTAATTCTGTTACATGAATTGTGATATCTCCATCATATAAGCGAGGAAATATTAATAGTGACATTCTACTTGAGGAAGTATTTTAAGCCACAAAATTCAAAATAAGCCCAAGAGCCACTTGTACTTATAGATCATGTTAAAAATATATTGATCACATTCTGAATCGATACTATTTGTTAATATGTTTGATAATTATAACTTAAAAAAAAAGTTTGCCAGTATCTGTCAATGGACTGTTACAAATTAGGGAAGCCCAGTGGCTCAGATGGTAAACAATGTGCCTGTAGTGTGGGAGAGCCAGGTTTGATCCCTGGGTTGGGAAGATCCCCTGAAGAAGAGAGTAGCTACTCACTGTAATATTCTTGCTTGGAGAATTCCATGGACAGAGGAACCGGATGGGCTACCATTCATGGGGTCGCAAAGAGCTGGACATGACTGAGCAACTAACCCACGTGCACAGAGGAGTTCTTCACATTTTCTGGATATTAATCCCTTATCAGATATCCCTTACAAATCTGAAACTCTTTCAAAATAACAAAGTAAACGTTAGTCTTCAGCTGAGTCAAAAGTAATGCTTCTCAGTTCAGTCAGTTCAGCTCAGTCGCTCAGTCGAGTCCGACTCTGCGACCCCTGAGTCGCAGCACGCCAGGCCTCCCTGTCATCACCAGCTCCCGGAATTCACTTAGACTCACGTCCATAGAGTCCGTGATGCCATCCAGCCGTCTCATCCTCTGTTGTCCCCTTCTCCTCCTGCCCGCAATCCCTCCCAGCATCAGAGTCTTTTACAAGACCCCCAAAATTAAGTTTGCAGGAACTGCTTTCTAATATTTGATATAATAATAGATTTCTGGTATAATGTGTCTAACGTTTGGGCCTCTAGGTAAATGTCCAGGAATGAGTAAAACCAATGACCATGGAACACAGTACCATTTTTCTACCTAAAGACTCAGCAGTTGNAATAATAGATTTCTGGTATAATGTGTCTAACGTTTGGGCCTCTAGGTAAATGTCCAGGAATGAGTAAAACCAATGACCATGGAACACAGTACCATTTTTCTACCTAAAGACTCAGCAGTTGCAGTTGCAGTGGTTGGATTAAGTTGGGGGTGAGTTGGGGTGGTGCTGTCAGGTTTCAAGTGAAAGTTCTTTCATCTCTGGACGTTTGCTCCAACTGTCCCCACTTGTGCATCTCCCATTCATTGTCCCGGTACTCACTCCCATCTGATGTCAGGACCTTGCTCCACACAAGCTTGTCCTAGCACAGGTGGTGGTGGCAGTTCACACTGGACGGTACTNCTCTGCCCCCCTCTGCCCTCCTCTGCCCTGCTCTGCTTGGAGAACCTGGAGCCTAGGGGCCAGTGGCCAGGAGGCCTCCCAGGCAAGGTGGAACAATTGGGGGTGGGGAGGGAACAATTAATGAATTCCCCCACCCCCACCCCCATAGAGATGATTTAAAGTTACAGGAAAATGTGTGTAGGTTGTATGGAAATGTGCATTTTATATAAGGAACTTCAGCATCCATGGATTTTGTTTATGGGAGGGCCTCGAATCAGTCCCCTGTGGAAACCAAGATGGCTGAATAATTTTTCATAAATTTTTCCATATATGTGTTTCTGTGTATATATATGTGTATGTGTATATCCTGATGTATGTGTGTATGTACATATATTGCGTGAATGTGAGTATATGTGCAAATTTGAGTGCAATCTCAAAAATGATAGAATGATCTCAGTTCATTTCCAAGGCAAAACATTCAACATCTCAGTAATCCAAGTGTATGCCCCAACCACTGATGGTGAAGTAGCTGAAGCTGACCAGTTTTATGAGGACCTNGTGCAATCTCAAAAATGATAGAATGATCTCAGTTCATTTCCAAGGCAAAACATTCAACATCTCAGTAATCCAAGTGTATGCCCCAACCACTGATGGTGAAGTAGCTGAAGCTGACCAGTTTTATGAGGACCTGGCTTCCCTGGTGGTGCAGAGGTTAAAGTGTCTGCCTGCAATGTGGGAGACCTGGGTTCGATCCCTGGGTTGGGAAGATCCCCTGGAGAAGGAAATGGCGACCCACTCCAGTATCCTTGCCTGGAGAATCCCATGGACAGAGGAGCTTGGTGGGCTACAGTCCACGGGTCGCAAAGAGTCGGACATGACTGAGCAACTTCATTTTCACTTTCACTTATAAGACCTTCTAGAACTAATCACCCCCATCCCACCAAAAAAAAGATGTCATTTTCATTATAGGGGATTAGAATTCAAAAGTAGGAAGTCAAGAGATTCGTGAAATAACAAGCAAGTCTGACCTTGGATTACAAAATGAAGCAGGGAAAGGGCTAACAAGAGTTTTGTCAAGAGAACACATTAGTCATAGCAAACACCATTTTACAACACAAGAGCTGACTCTACACATGGACATCACCAAATGGTCAATACTGAAATCAAACTGATTATATTCTTTGCAGATGAAGATGGAGAAGCTCTGTACAATCAGCAAAAACAAGACAAAGAGCTGATTGTAGCTCCAATCAATAGCTCCTTATTGTAAAATTTAGGATTCACTTGAAGAAAGTAGGGAAAACCACTATGTCATTCAGGTATGACCTAAATCAAATCCCTTGTGATTATAAGGTGGAGGTGACAAATAGATTCAAGGGATTATATCTGATAGATGGAGTGCCTGAAGAACCTCTGTTATGGACAGAGGTTGATAACACTGTACAGGAGGCAGTGACCAAAACCATCCCCAAGAAAAAGAAATGCAAGAAGGCAAAGTGGTTGTCTGAGGCAGCTTTAAAAATAACTGAAAAAACAAGAGATGTGAAAAGCAAGGGAGAAAGGGAAAGATATATCCAAGTCAATGCAGATTTTTCAGATAATAGCAAAGAGAGATAAGAAAGCCTTCTTAAATGAACAATGCAAAGAAGTAAAGGAAAACAATAGAGTGGGAAAAAGTAGAGATCTCTTCAAGAAAATTAGAGATATCAAGGAAACATTTCATGCAAAGATGGGCACAATAAAGGACAGAAAGTGCAAGGACCTAACAGAAGCAGAAGAACTATACAAAAAAGGTCTTAATGATAACCAGGTAACAACAATGGTTGTTGCTCACTTTGAGCCAGACATCCTGGTGTGTGAAGACTAGTGGGCCTTAGGAAGTATTACTATGAACAAAGCTAGTGGAAGTGAAGGAATTTCAGCTGAGCTATTTACCTAAAAGATGTTGCTGTTAAAATGCTGTACTCAATATGCCAGCAAATTTGGAAAACTCAGCAGTGGCCACAGGGCTAGAAAAGGTCAGCTTTCATTCCAGTCTCAAAGAAGGCAAGGCCAAAGGAATGTTCAAACTACTGTACAATTACACTCATTTAATATTCCAGTAAGGTAATGTTCAAAATCTTTCAAGCTAGGCTTCAGCAGTATGTTAACTGAGAACATCCAAATGTACAAGATGGATTTAGAAAAGGCAGAGGAACTAGAGATCAAATAGCCAACATCCACTGGATCATAGAGAAAGCAAGGGATTTCCAGAAAAAATTTACTTCTGCTTCATTGAATAAACTAAAGCCTTTGTATGGATCACAATAAACTGTGAAAAGTTCTTCAAGAGATGGAAATAGCAGACCACCCTACCTGTCTTCTGAGAAACTGTATGCAGGTCAAGAACTAACAGTTAGAGTAGAACATGGAACAACAGATAAGTTCAAAATTGGCAAAGGAGTATAATAAGGCTATATATTTTTGTCTGTTTATTTAACTTCTATGCAAAATACATCATGCAAAATGCTAGACTGGATGAATCATAAGCTGGAAACAAGATTATTGGGAGAAATATCAACAATCTCAAATATAAAGATGATAGCACTCTAATGGCAGATAGTGAAGAGAAACTAAAGAGCCTCTTGATGAGGGTGAAAAAGGAAAGTGAGAATTCTGGCTAAAGCTCAACATTAAAAAATTAAGATCATAGCATCTGTTCCCATTACTTAATGACAAATAGAAGAGGAAAAAGTGGAAGCAGGGGCAAATTTTCTCTTCTTGGGCTTCAAAATCATTATGGTTGATACCTGCAGCCATGAAATTAAATGACACTTGTTTATTGGAAGAAAAGCTATGACAAACCTAGCAGTGTATTAAAAAGCAGAGATATTAGTTTGCCCACAAAGATCCAAATAGGCAAAGCAGTTTTGGTGTTTTGAGTAGTCACGTAGGGATGTGAGAACTAAACCATAATGAAGACCGAGGGCTAAAGAATTGATGCTTTTGAATTGTGGTATTGGAGAAGACTCTTGAGAGTCCCTTTTATAGCAGGAGATCAAACCAGTCAATTCTAAAGGAAATTATCCCTGAATATTCATTGTAAGGACTGATGCTGATGCTGAATCTCCAATACTTTGGCCACTTGATGTGAAGAAATGGACTCATTGGAAAAGATCCCAATGCTGGGAAAGAATGAAGGCAAAAGGAGAAGGGGGTGACAGATGAGATGGCTAGATAGCATCACTGACTCAATGGACATGGATTTGAGAAAACTCTGAGAGGTAGTAAGAGTCAGGGGAGCCTGACATGCTGTAGTCGATGGGGGTTGCCAAGAGCCGGACATGACTTAGGTACTGAAAAGCAACAATATATAAGCAAAAATATAGGTATGTTCATACTCTGTTAAGTCACAGAGTATAGTGACAACTAAGTTGGGAATGGATTCTCATGGGAAAGAGTCTACGACCTTATTTTTGCTTAAATGGGTCATGATGGAGGCAATGCTTTAATGGAATTGGCNGCCTGACATGCTGTAGTCGATGGGGGTTGCCAAGAGCCGGACATGACTTAGGTACTGAAAAGCAACAATATATAAGCAAAATATAGATATGTTCATACTCTAAGTCACAGAGTATAGTGACAACTAAGTTGGGAATGGATTCTCATGGGAAAGAGAGTCTACGACCTTATTTTCACTTAAATGGGTCATGATGGAGGCAATGCTTTAATGGAATCGGCTACTGTGTGTGGCTTATGACCTATAGCTTCTTGCTCGTTGTAGGGGCAGCAGCATATTGGCAGTCTAGCTCTGCTGTGTAGCTTCTTGGACATCCCCTAGCAATCTATCCATTAGCCCTAACGATTCTATAAACTCTATTGCACTATAACTACTCTTCCTCATTATACTGTTAATAACTAAATTGTTTTCTATTTTTTCTGGCTATTGAACTAAGACTTAAACACTCTTCTTCTTGCGGACCTCCACAGTGTTTGTGATTTTTCTAGATCCATCATTTCTTTACTTTGGAGCATGGGGAAAAGTAGTCTTCTCTTCTTTGGTAGAGAGAGAAAGGATAAGCCAAGCTGCTTCCTTAGAGGTTCCCATCCATTGAATAATTCTTTTATTTCCTTCTTCCCTAGGCTTTCCTTACAAAGATAAGAGTGATGTTTAGGTGTAGCAGAATCAGTTTATATTTCACTTAATAACTGAAGGGGTCTGTAGCCCCAATTATTTGTAACTGTTTCTACTATCAAGAGTGTTTTACATATTGAAATCCTCATGTTTGGGGCCTAGTTGCCAATGACAAGGCCATTGAGAAGTTCCACACACCTGTTACAGAGATTGTTAAAAAAATACTGATTAGTATCAGTGGCTTGGGCTCCTTTTTTAGCACTAAAGATGGACAGAGTGAACTGATTGGAGCACTGTTCAGAAGGTAGAATGGCAACAGTGTATGAGTGTCTGAGGGTGTAAGGGTGTAAGAGAAGCCTCAGAAATACTTTCAGGTTTCTGTCTTGAATGAACAAATGGCATCACTTTCTAAGACAGTGAACATGGGTGGGATGGTAGTGGGACAAAGCTTACAAGTATAGCTTTGGCAAGCTTGAGATACTTTGTGGGATATGCAAGAAGAGATGACAATTGGATAGCCAAGTTGGAAAGAGAAGCTGGACTGGAGCTATAATCTTGGAAGCTGTAGGTGTTTCAACTTTGTGGATGAGACTGTCTTGAGAAACAAGTAAGAGCATGAAAGGGGAAGGTGGCTTCTTTCACTGTTTTTATTTGAAATAGAGCAAGTTCATTATGTCAGCATGTTGATGGGGAGCAACTGGTATGAGTGAGAGGTTGAAGGTATAGTGGCCAAGTTAGATCTCTGGGAAGGAAGAAGAAATCAGATTTAGAATATGTGAGAATGAATGGCTTTTGGTTGACTAACAAAGGTTTTTTTTTTTTTTTTAAGTTATTAGAGGAAGGAAAAGGAAAGGTTGGCTATAGATACAGACTTATTTGCAGCCACAGTTGTGAGAAGTTGAAGAAGTTCCCGTCTTATGGTTGAAAGTCAGTAAGGACTCAGGGGCATCATGTCTCTTTGGCAACTATGATACATCTGTGTCACACTTTTCTGAAGCTGTGAAACATGCACAGTTTCTATTCATAGGACTTTTTGAGCAAAAACATTATTAACAGTTCTTCTTTCTAAATTATTCCTTAGAAGTTTGTGTTTCTTGTGAAGGGGGTGGGGCTAATACAAAGTTTTAGATATACCAAAACTCAAAGGAGGAATAAAAAACAAAGTTGAAAAGCTTCATAGTATATAACACTTTGAAACTAAATTTTAAGGATTATAAACATCCATGTTGTAAAGAGGACAAAATGATACACCTAATAATAATTACCAGAAGATTTTATTTTAAATCAGAGCTAATACTCATTGAAAAAAGGCTCAATCTTTCATGTTGTTGTTCAATGCTGTTATGTCTGACTCTTTTTGACCCTATGGACTGCAGCACACCAAGCTTCCCCGTCTTCCATTATCTCCCAGAGTTTTCTCAAGTTCACTACTTTTCATACCCTCTTATTAAAAATTTTTAAAAGCCTCTCACTCTGAGAATACTTGCAAATAACTAATGAACTTCTCGTGCCTAAGACTGAGATATAAAAGGGCTACTACTAAGAAATTGTTAGAAACACACAGCAGAAGGACTGGGACATTGACCAAAGGAGATGAATCATCTGGAGGGAAGTGTTATTCTCCATGATGCAGGACCCAGAGGCAGAAGGCTCACAGGCAAGACCAATGATGCACTTGGAAAATAACAGCGTGAAAGCCCTGGCTGCCATCCTCATTCCCAGCACGTTCAGGGCCACCCAGTGGAGCAGCATTTCACCACTGATGATGGATTTGCTACCATTTGGGATACTTATTAGCATTAAAAGAATTAGGCATTTAATATAAACAGTGAGGAGAAGGGGAGGGCGAGGGATGGGGAGAAGGACAATTACTTCACATTTCCCCTTGCATTTCCAAAGCACACTTCCTCTGAAAAGTTTATCAATCATTTTCTTATTGAGTTAACAGACAAGTGCTGGGTCTGCTGGGCCTGGTCAAAGCACTCAGGATTGTCTGGCTGCGTGTATTTAACCCTGTTGAGTCTATGACTCTTTGGGAAAAGACTTAAATAATGAAAGAACTAAAGAAAAGTTGAAGGCCATAGCTGAATATGTATTAAGTTGTAAAGAACTGACTAAATTCTTTAAGAAACCAGTAAAAAGACTAAACAAAGTAGATTTTATGAAAGGTGTCAACATAATAAATAGTCACAACCTAAAAGTTGATTTATGTTTATTCACTGGGAATTTTTAGGACTTCAAGCTCAAGAGACAGCGTCTCAAGTGACCCTGAGAGAACTGTTCTGAAAAGGTGAGGGGAGGGGCCAAGTTACACAGAAGTTTTGCAACAAATGTGAGGTAGTTTGAGCATCAAAATATTACTGTTAATTAAAGAAAACTGCTGCTGCTGCTGCTGCTGCTAAGTCGCTTCAGTCGTGTCCGACTCTGTGCGACTCCCGTAGACAGCAGCCCACCAGGCTCCCCCGTCCCTGGGATTCTCCAGGCAAGAACACTGGAGTGGGTTGCCATCTCCTTCTCCAATAAAGAAAACTAGATATCCCAAATTAAGGAATTTAGTGCTTTTCTATATATGGGAAGGTGCAAAAGTCTGGGCTCATTGAAATTATTACCATTCCTTTCATATGCATCTCAGCTATCTGGGAACAGTATCCTGTGTTTTTCTTATCCTGAGTTCCTCAGAGCTCACCATAGGAAGTGGCTACAGCCTAACGGTTGCTGATTGCAGGGATTCTTCTTCCTGAGTGTCCTTAGGGCTCACATTGAAAGGCTGCAATCACTGATTACTGTTACATCCTTGTTTACTGACATGGCAGGAAATACTCCGTTTCTCAAAGGAGTAAGTCTTAAAGAAGGGTACAGGAGTGAGATGATTAGAAAGGAGGAGAGAAGCATTTCAAACAGGAGGACTGTTGTGACTATGGTTCCCCAGGACAGGCTAAAGGAAACACCTGGTGATTAGCTCACTGCTGGAGGCTATGAGCAGGGGTGTAGAGAAGGACAAGGAGGGTTAGAAGGTTCTGAGTTAGCTCAGTTGTTTGAACACCAGCCCAGGCAAGCCCAGTTTCTGGTCCTCTCCTACCCTTTATGATGGGTTTATTCAGAAAGTAGCAAGTCTAGAATTCATTTTCTTCTTACTGGTTCATTTTTCACTCATTCCCTTTATTAATTAAAAAAAAAGAGGGGGGAATCTAGAATATTGCTTGCTCAATTTGTCTGGTGTTTTAAGGCAGGCTGTCAATCATATCCTCTCTCTAAAAGATCAAGCAGAGAGGAGAATAGATGAAGCAATAAAACCAGCAGTGGGTACTGTAACCACACTGAATGGCTTCCTGTGGCCACGGCTGACTGTGTTGGAAAGTATCATGCCCTGGGAATGTCTGGGTTTACTTATTATTATTAGATCAAAAAGGACAGTTGTGTTTGGGCATCTCTATTAGTCACATTTTTTTTTGGAGACTTGTAGTTCTGAGTATTTAATACATGACAGATGGGGAGAGAGGAATTGCTTTCAAGAGTACTGCAGACGGTCTATGAAAGTTGACTAATTTCTCAAGGACACTCCACTGCAATGAACGCACCATTACAAATTGACCTGCTATCTGTGTTGGCAAGATTTACTCTCCTAGTAGAGCAAAGGCCAATCTGTCTATTTCCTTACTTTTTTATTGTTTTATAATAACCTTTTCTTATGCTGCTTGACTATTTCTTTCACTGTAGGTTCTTTGTATTCTTATGCCTTATAATGTTATATATATTCCTATGAGTCATCAGAGACCTTCTTTGGAAGGAAGTGAAATATAAATATACAATACTTTTTATTTTGGCTTAAATAAGAAACTACGAGGGAAAAAACTTGGGAGAAACCATCTAAGATATTTATCTGCCAAGTAGGGTATTCTTAGTTGCTTCAGCCATGTCTGACTGTTTTGCAACCCCATGGATTGTAGCCTGCCAGGCTCCTCTGTCCATGGAATTCTCTAAGCGAGAATACTGGAGTGAATTCCAGGGAGCCTTCCCAACCCAGGGGTTGAACCCATGTACCCCATGTCTCCTGCATTGCTGGTGGATTCTTTACCCACGGAACCACCTGCAATCTATTTTAAAGAGTTTCTAAAAACAGTAGCTTGCATTTTTGTGATTTACTCCAGTGTGTGGGCTCAGTGTTAGAAATTTGTTTATGTTTAACCCAAGTTCACAAGTTGCCTTTAAACAGGAGTTTCTCTTTCCCTCTCTCTCAAGGGTGTTTGATCTCTTCCCCTTGTTTCCAGCTGTCAGTGTCCTAGTCCAGCTACAAAGTCACATATGGGAAACACCCCAACCCCATCTGGTAAGTCCCTCTGAGCCCTCT
>SJYW01037217.1:0-16643 GCA_006410735.1 Raphicerus campestris | reverse complement strand
TTTTTTTTTTTTTTTAAGTTATTAGAGGAAGGAAAAGGAAAGGTTGGCTATAGATACAGACTTATTTGCAGCCACAGTTGTGAGAAGTTGAAGAAGTTCCCGTCTTATGGTTGAAAGTCAGTAAGGACTCAGGGGCATCATGTCTCTTTGGCAACTATGATACATCTGTGTCACACTTTTCTGAAGCTGTGAAACATGCACAGTTTCTATTCATAGGACTTTTTGAGCAAAAACATTATTAACAGTTCTTCTTTCTAAATTATTCCTTAGAAGTTTGTGTTTCTTGTGAAGGGGGTGGGGCTAATACAAAGTTTTAGATATACCAAAACTCAAAGGAGGAATAAAAAACAAAGTTGAAAAGCTTCATAGTATATAACACTTTGAAACTAAAATTTAAGGATTATAAACATCCATGTTGTAAAGAGGACAAAATGATACACCTAATAATAATTACCAGAAGATTTTATTTTAAATCAGAGCTAATACTCATTGAAAAAAGGCTCAATCTTTCATGTTGTTGTTGTTCAATGCTAAGTTATGTCTGACTCTTTTTGACCCTATGGACTGCAGCACACCAAGCTTCCCCGTCTTCCATTATCTCCCAGAGTTTTCTCAAGTTCACTACTTTTCATACCCTCTTATTAAAAAATTTTAAAAGCCTCTCACTCTGAGAATACTTGCAAATAACTAATGAACTTCTCGTGCCTAAGACTGAGATATAAAAGGGCTACTACTAAGAAATTGTTAGAAACACACAGCAGAAGGACTGGGACATTGACCAAAGGAGATGAATCATCTGGAGGGAAGTGTTATTCTCCATGATGCAGGACCCAGAGGCAGAAGGCTCACAGGCAAGACCAATGATGCACTTGGAAAATAACAGCATGAAAGCCCTGGCTGCCATCCTCATTCCCAGCACGTTCAGGGCCACCCAGTGGAGCAGCATTTCACCACTGATGATGGATTTGCTACCATTTGGGATACTTATTAGCATTAAAAGAATTAGGCATTTAATATAAACAGTGAGGAGAAGGGGAGGGCGAGGGATGGGGAGAAGGACAATTACTTCACATTTCCCCTTGCATTTCCAAAGCACACTTCCTCTGAAAAGTTTATCAATCATTTTCTTATTGAGTTAACAGACAAGTGCTGGGTCTGCTGGGCCTGGTCAAAGCACTCAGGATTGTCTGGCTGCGTGTATTTAACCCTGTTGAGTCTATGACTCTTTGGGAAAAGACTTAAATAATGAAAGAACTAAAGAAAAGTTGAAGGCCATAGCTGAATATGTATTAAGTTGTAAAGAACTGACTAGATTCTTTAAGAAACCAGTAAAAAGACTAAACAAAGTAGATTTTATGAAAGGTGTCAACATAATAAATAGTCACAACCTAAAAGTTGATTTATGTTTATTCACTGGGAATTTTTAGGACTTCAAGCTCAAGAGACAGCGTCTCAAGTGACCCTGAGAGAACTGTTCTGAAAAGGTGAGGGGAGGGGCCAAGTTACACAGAAGTTTTGCAACAAATGTGAGGTAGTTTGAGCATCAAAATATTACTGTTAATTAAAGAAAACTGCTGCTGCTGCTGCTGCTGCTAAGTCGCTTCAGTCATGTCCGACTCTGTGCGACTCCCGTAGACAGCAGCCCACCAGGCTCCCCCGTCCCTGGGATTCTCCAGGCAAGAACACTGGAGTGGGTTGCCATCTCCTTCTCCAATAAAGAAAACTAGATATCCCAAATTAAGGAATTTAGTGCTTTTCTATATATGGGAAGGTGCAAAAGTCTGGGCTCATTGAAATTATTACCATTCCTTTCATATGCATCTCAGCTATCTGGGAACAGTATCCTGTGTTTTTCTTATCCTGAGTTCCTCAGAGCTCACCATAGGAAGTGGCTACAGCCTAATGGTTGCTGATTGCAGGGATTCTTCTTCCTGAGTGTCCTTAGGGCTCACATTGAAAGGCTGCAATCACTGATTACTGTTACATCCTTGTTTACTGACATGGCAGGAAATACTCCGTTTCTCAAAGGAGTAAGTCTTAAAGAAGGGTACAGGAGTGAGATGATTAGAAAGGAGGAGAGAAGCATTTCAAACAGGAGGACTGTTGTGACTATGGTTCCCCAGGACAGGCTAAAGGAAACACCTGGTGATTAGCTCACTGCTGGAGGCTATGAGCAGGGGTGTAGAGAAGGACAAGGAGGGTTAGAAGGTTCTGAGTTAGCTCAGTTGTTTGAACACCAGCCCAGGCAAGCCCAGTTTCTGGTCCTCTCCTACCCTTTATGATGGGTTTATTCAGAAAGTAGCAAGTCTAGAATTCATTTTCTTCTTACTGGTTCATTTTTCACTCATTCCCTTTATTAATTAAAAAAAAAGAGGGGGGAATCTAGAATATTGCTTGCTCAATTTGTCTGGTGTTTTAAGGCAGGCTGTCAATCATATCCTCTCTCTAAAAGATCAAGCAGAGAGGAGAATAGATAAAGCAATAAAACCAGCAGTGGGTACTGTAACCACACTGAATGGCTTCCTGTGGCCACGGCTGACTGTGTTGGAAAGTATCATGCCCTGGGAATGTCTGGGTTTACTTATTATTATTAGATCAAAAAGGACAGTTGTGTTTGGGCATCTCTATTAGTCACATTTTTTTTTGGAGACTTGTAGTTCTGAGTATTTAATACATGACAGATGGGGAGAGAGGAATTGCTTTCAAGAGTACTGCAGACGGTCTATGAAAGTTGACTAATTTCTCAAGGACACTCCACTGCAATGAACGCACCATTACAAATTGACCTGCTATCTGTGTTGGCAAGATTTACTCTCCTAGTAGAGCAAAGGCCAATCTGTCTATTTCCTTACTTTTTAAATTGTTTTATAATAACCTTTTCTTATGCTGCTTGACTATTTCTTTCACTGTAGGTTTTTTGTATTCTTATGCCTTATAATGTTATATATATTCCTATGAGTCATCAGAGACCTTCTTTGGAAGGAAGTGAAATATAAATATACAATACTTTTTATTTTGGCTTAAATAAGAAACTACGAGGGAAAAAACTTGGGAGAAACCATCTAAGATATTTATCTGCCAAGTAGGGTATTCTTAGTTGCTTCAGCCATGTCTGACTGTTTTGCAACCCCATGGATTGTAGCCTGCCAGGCTCCTCTGTCCATGGAATTCTCTAAGCGAGAATACTGGAGTGAATTCCAGGGAGCCTTCCCAACCCAGGGGTTGAACCCATGTACCCCATGTCTCCTGCATTGCTGGTGGATTCTTTACCCACGGAACCACCTGCAATCTATTTTAAAGAGTTTCTAAAAACAGTAGCTTGCATTTTTGTGATTTACTCCAGTGTGTGGGCTCAGTGTTAGAAATTTGTTTATGTTTAACCCAAGTTCACAAGTTGCCTTTAAACAGGAGTTTCTCTTTCCCTCTCTCTCAAGGGTGTTTGATCTCTTCCCCTTGTTTCCAGCTGTCAGTGTCCTAGTCCAGCTACAAAGTCACATATGGGAAACACCCCAACCCCATCTGGTAAGTCCCTCTGAGCCCTCTCCTTGGACTGTGGGGGGCACGAGACCTTAAGGGGAGGCTAAGTGCTTGGTGTGTGTGGACGGAAACCTGAGGGCAATCTGTCCCACTCAGCGCATGGTAGCAGACCACCAAGAGGGACGCTGAGGTTTGGGGAGGTAGTCAGTTCCAGGCCAGTGGGGTTCTGCTGAACTGTCACCAGGTCACCTCAGTGCTGGAGTTAACTCTGTGGGGCTTCTGGACCTTTCTGAGGTGTCCCTTTCAGGTTCATGAATTCCAGCCCTTGGGTCTGCTGTGAAATGAGTTGGGAATGGTATCAGGTATGCTCCTGTCTCCTAGTTTCCATTCCAGCCACTTTCTGCTTTCACACTTCAGATTTCTATCCTCAAGCAAGCCAAATGCTCAAAACACGATGACCCTTTTTTCTGTAGTAAAGTCAGAGTACTTAGAAACACAGGATCAGTTTCTTAGAAACTCTCTAGAGATGAGAAGCTTTCATCACATCTTGGTGAGTCATTTTTTCCCAATGAATGAGAGAATAGATTTTCTGAGGAAAAAAATCAACACATTATGTTGTTTTGAAGTCCTGATTCCCAAGGATAAGATATGGAATTGAATATTATTCTGATTTTATTACAATAGCACATCATAAGCTTAGAGATGATTGTCAAAATCATATCATGGCCTTCTTTTTTTCTCTAGGCACAACTCTTTCACCCTTTAAAAAAATTAGATATTCTACAAACCTGGTCATCTTTATTGTTTTTCTTGTGTCTGCCTCCAAACCCTCATATCTTTCTTTAAAATTAGAGCCACTGCTCAGTGCTCTGTGAAGGCTCTATTTGGATGCAAGGTCATAACAGGATTTTAAATACCATTATACTTTGCAGAAATTTAGTTTCATAATTTTATAAAGGTATTTTTCTGCTAAGATATGATCAGCTTTACTTCATGGCATCTAGATATCCAGCCTTGCTTGAAGGCACCAGCATTTCAGATTCCTTTATTCCTTTCCTGTAATAAGTACTTCCCAGGATACACTTGCCTGAGCATATGTTTGGGAGCAAGATGATGAAAGGATGTTTCACAGGCTCATCCTAATCACTTGTCCTTAATCAACTCATCCCTTCCAGATAATCCCAGAGTGACTGCCAAGGCATTTTGCAAGCTCTCTATCTCCTAGCTCTTTACATGTCACACTATTGCTTTCAGTGACTGCACTTCCAATGCTGACACAGCTCCCAGGATTGCTGGGTGTGGATCCCCTCCCTTCTTTTTCTGAGTCTCAAGGGCTTTTGTTCTTTGGACAGCAACTTTGATCTGAAGGCTGAGATGGAGGTGGTGGACTGGCTCACAACTCAGAGCTAGCCATGTCTATGGGCTTCACCCCTATGCTGCTGCTTTGGCTCAGTTTTATAGTTGTTTAGTCTTTGTTTGAGGATACTACTTGTTTTAGCTGTTGTACATATTTGGCTGTAAGTTATCTTAATGGCTTAGCTGAATAGGACTTTGTTCACCTCTCATAACAGTCTGAAGGTGGTTTTTGGTTGATAGTGTTGGTTCAACTGCTTGTCAGCATCACCAAGGACACAGACTTGCCTTTCCTCTGTTTGCTGCCCTTAAGTCACACATTTTACTTCTCCTGGTGCCAAAATGGGATCTCCTGCTCCAGATGGAATGTCAGTGATGGGTGTGCAGAAGGTGGAAGAAGAACTGAAGGTCAGAAGCTCTCTCTCCTCTTTTATCCTGAAGCTATGCTTCATTGCCCACACTTGCCTACATGAGAAACCAGGAAAGAGATGATTTTTTTTCCAGGATCAGGGTTAGACTTAANTGAAGCTATGCTTCATTGCCCACACTTGCCTACATGAGAAACCAGGAAAGAGATGATTTTTTTTCCAGGATCTCGGTTAGACTTAAATGAAATAAGCTTAATTCTAAACCTAGCAAAGATTAATCTGAGTATACAAAGTTTACAGTATAAAGACACTGGTGAGAATCAGAACTTAAAATTCAGATTGTTCTTCTTTAGGCACACTTAAAAAAATTGAACTTTAAATTAATTGTTTAATGTGAGAATGCATTTGTAAGACCCAGTGAGAAGTGGGAGCTATGATTATGGAACAACTGAATTTAGTTTATAAAATTGTGGAAAATAAACTTCCCCAAATGTTCCAGAAAATGTTCCAGATCTGCCTTCATTTATGTGTAAGACAGATAGAAAAATGCAACAAGAAAAAAACAACAGCTAGCTAATCAACTTCCATATGAATTTGTGAGATCTGAACTTTTCTGAGACATTGGTACATAAAATTAAATATGATAAAATTTGGGGCATTGTAATCATAAGAATGAAATTGCAACAACATAGATGAATTCAGTGTTATGTAAGAAGCTGCTTGATGCCAACAAACTTCCCAGCTCTGTGATCAATGACTCAAGATGATAGCTTGAAATCTATCACTTGCTAAAACTCTACCATCACACCACTGGGTAACTTTCTCAAATAGAATGTCAAGCAAATAAAGCAAGGGAATATGATTACACTTATGTAAAACACAAAAAATGTCAAACTGACATATTGGTAGTGGTGAGGATAAATGATTATCCTTGGAGGGAAGGGTGGTGAGAGGGAGGAGCATGAAGTGAGCTTCAAGGCTGTTGGTAAGATTCTATTTCTTGGTTTGAGTACAGGCATGATGGATGGGTCCACTTCTTGAAAATTCATAAATATGTACTTTGTGAGTTGTACATACTTCTGTGTGAATTATGTTGTTGTTCAGACACTAAATTGTGTCTGTCTCTTTGCAACCCCGTGAATTGCAGTATGCCAGGCTTCCCTGTCCATCACTGTTTCCTGGAGTTTGCTCAGATTCATGTTTATTTAGTTGATGAGTCCATCCAACCATCTCACCCCTTCTCCTCCTGCTCTCAATCTTTCCCAACATCAGGGTCTTTTCCAAAGAGTTGGCTCTTCACATCAGATAAAGAATTGGAACTTCAGCTTCAGTATCAGTACTTGCAATGAATATTCAGGGTTGATCCTTTAGGATTAACTGGTTTGATCTTCTTGCTATCCAGGGGATTCTCAAGAGTCTTCTCTAGCACCACAATTCGAAAGCAACAATTCTTCAGCGCTCAGCCTTCTTTATTGTCCAACTCTCACATCTGTACATAACTACTGGGAAAACCATAGCTTTGACTACATAGACCTTTGTTGGCAAAGTGATGTCTCCACTTTTTAAAATGCTGTCTAGTTTTGTCACAGCTTTTCTTCCAAGGAGCAAGAGTCTTTTCATTTCATGACTACAGTCACCATCCACAGTGAGTTTGGAGTCCAGGTAAATAAAATCTGTCAAGTTAAAAATGACAGAAAATTAGAAACAAGCTTTTAAGTTAAAAATGAGTCAACAGGATGAAAGGCTGCAATACAAAAACAAAGAAGAAAGCAGTATATTAGAAGGCACTGAGATCCACTGAAAGCAAAGTCTTTGCAGAAACTGGATGTCATGGTGTTTGGCATGCTGCAGGTGTCATTAAATATTTGTGTATACAACGAACAGGTGAACATTTCTTTTAAAATCAGTCAACTCTTTAAGTATTTCAAATACTCCTATAGATGCTCTTTTCCATTGTTTTTTTTAGCAACATAAAACATTTTCTAGATAATATTAGAAGAGGATCGATTTCTTGTTATAACTGTTTGTTGCAGTCACATCTTTCTAGCATAGGAGACAAACAACTGGAGTAATGGGAAATAATTAGACACATAATGCGTCACAGAATGAGATTTCAATTCTCCTATTTATAAATTAAAAAAAAGATTTAAAGAAATTCTTTATATTTACTTAGTTCACTGTGATACATACGAAACTGAGTGATGATGTTGTTGGGTATGGGCAGACTTGAATTTTTTTTATTCCCATGAATGGGTTTTTATTTGTTTTTATGAAAGTTTTGTAATTCAAGCTCAAAACAAGAGTAGCTTTGGTGGACTGTATAAACCCCTCTAGAATTTGTCAGGTAACCTGGGTAGGAGCTTTTATTTTATTAGGCAAACAAAATAAAGTTATTTATTCATATAAAAATATGGCATAACATAATACAAGACAATAAGATCTTACCTTTTGAGGAAAATAGAATTAATAAGGAATAGATTGCACTCTATTGTATAAATAAGAAACTACCCATAAATATTATTTCTCCCAACTAAGCTTCTGAGAAATATTCAGTGACTGAATTTAGGGTTATCTTCTCTAGTAAGTACCTGGAGTGCAGGTCGTTTCTGTTCCTATTTCTGTTAGAAAGCATATGATTTCAGAGCCAGAAACACTGGTAAGTTAGGGAAAACTAGGAACTTGAATTAAAATATATTTGTAAAGTATGTTTGTATCTTGTAAGAGAGAAATTCTCACCTCAGTGAAATGTAGTTGTATTTCCATTGTTCCTGACAGGAAATTGCTTGAATTTGATTCAATTAAATAGTATACATAGAATCCCATCTGCAAACAGTGAGGATTTTGTTTCTTTTCCAATTTGTATTCCTATTATTTCTTTTTCTTCTCTGATTGCTGTGGCTAGAGCTCGCAAAACTACGTTGAATAATATTGGTGAGAGTGGGCACACTTGTTCCTGGTTTTAGAGGAAATGCTTTCTGTTTATTGCAGTTGAAAATAACTTTTGCTGTGGGTTTGTTGTGTAAGGCCATTATTATGTTGTGGTATGTTCCTTCTGTGCCTACTTTCTGGAGAGTTTTTATTATAAATGGGTGTTGAATTTTGCCAAAGGCTTTTTCTGCATCTATTGAAATGATCATATGGTTTTTAATCTTTCAATTTGTTAATATAGTTTATCATATTGATTGATTTACATATATTGAAGAATTTTTGCATCCCTGGAATAAAGCCCTTTTGATCATGATATATGATCTTTTTAATGTGTTCTTGGATTCTGTTTGCTAGAATTTTTTTTTGAAGATTTTGCATCTATGTCCATCAGTGGTATTAGCCTGTAATTTTCTCTCTTTTTTTTTGTATGGCATCTTTGGATGATTTTGGTATCAGGGTGATGGTGTTCTTGCAGAATAAGTTTGGGAGTTTTCCTCCCTCTGCAATTTTCTGGAAGAATTTGAGCAAGATATGTTTTAGCTTGTCTCTAAATTTTTGATAGAATTAACCTGTGAAGCAATCTGATCCTGGACTTTTATTTGTTGGAAGATTTTTGATTACAGTTTCNAATAAGTTTGGGAGTTTTCCTCCCTCTGCAATTTTCTGGAAGAATTTGAGCAGGATATGTTTTAGCTTGTCTCTAAATTTTTGATAGAATTAACCTGTGAAGCAATCTGATCCTGGACTTTTATTTGTTGAAAGATTTTTGATTACAGTTTTGATTTGTTTGCTTGTGATTGGTCTGTTCATATTTTCTATTTCTTCCTGGTCATTTTAGGAAGGGTATACTTTTCTAAATGCTTGTCCATTTCTTCTAAGTTGTCCATTTTATTGGCATATAGTTGCTCATAGTTGTCTTTTATGATCCTTTGTATTTCTGTGTAGTCTGTTGTAACTTCTCTTTTTTCATTTTGAATCTTATTGATTTGAGTCTTCTTTTTCTTTCCTTGATGATTCTAACAGTTTCTCAATTTTGTTTATCTTCTCAAGGAACCAGCTTTTAGTTTTATTGATCTTTGCTCTAGCCTCCTTTTCTTTTTCATTTATTTCTGCTCTGATACTTAGGAGCTTTTTTGTTCTTCTTTTTCTAGTTGCTTTAGGTTTAAGTTTAGGCTCTTTATTTGATATCTCTCTTGTTTCTTGAGATAGGTTTTGTATTGCTATGAACTTCCCCCCTAGCCCTGCTTTTACTGCATCCCATAGGTTTTTGGCAATGGCACCCCACTCTAGTACTCTTGCCTGGAAAATCCCATGGATGGAGGAGCCTGGTAGGCTGCAGTCCATGGGGTGGCAAAGAGTCGGACATGATTGAGCAACTTCACTTTCACTTTTCACTTTCATGCAGTGGAGAAGGAAATGGCAACCCACTCCAGTGTTCTTGCCTGGAGAATCCCAGGGACAGTGGGCTGCCGTCTATGGAGTCGCACAGAGTCAGACACGACTGAAGTGACTTAGCAGCAGCAGCATAGGTTTTGGGTTGCCATGTTTTCATTGTCATTTGCATCTAGGTATATATTGATATCCTTTTTGATTCATTCAATATTCAATTCAGTTCAGTCGCTCAGTCATGTCCAACTCTCTGCTGGTTTTTCAGAAGCATGTTGTTTAGTCTCCATGTGTTTCTGTTTTTCATGGTTTTTTTTTTTTCCCTGTAGCTGATAAGATTTTATAGCACTTTAATCAGAAAAGATGATTTCAATGATTTCAATATTTTAAAATTTACTAAGGCTAGATTTCAGGCCCAAGATGTGATCTATCCTGGAGAATGTTCCATATGCACTTGAGAGAAAAGTGACTACAGACATAAAGTCCAACTAGTGCAATGTATTATTTAAAGTTTGCATTTCTTTGTTTACTTCTTGTCTGAATGACCTGTCCATTGGTATAAGTGAAATATTAAATTCTCCCACTATTATTATGTTGCTTTTATTTCCTCTNAGCTCAAACTCCAGTACTTTGGCCACCTGATACGAAGAGTTGACTCATTGGAAAAGACTCTGATGCTGGGAAGGATTGGGGGCAGGAGGAGAAGGGGACGACCGAGGATGAGATGGCTGGATGGCATCACGGACTCGATGGACGTGAGTCTGAGTGAACTCTGGGAGATGGTGATGGACGGGAAGCCTGGTGTGCTATAATTCATGGGATTGCAAAGAGTCAGACACGACTGAAAGACTGAACTGAACTGTTGTGATCTATACAATCAAAGGCTTTGGCATAGTCAATAAAGCAGAAATAGATGTTTTTTTCTGGAACTCTCTTGCTTTTTCAATGATCCAGACGATGTTGGCAGTTTGATCTCTGGTTGCTCTGCCTTTTCTAAAACCAGCTTGAACATCTGCAAGTTCACATTTCACATATTACTGAAACCTGGCTTGGAAAATTTTGAGCGTTACTTTACTAGCGTGTGAGATGAGTGCAACTGTGTAGTAGTTTGAGTATTCTTTGTATTATATCAATTGTATTACATGTCTCCAAATGGAAAGTACTCTCTGGTTTCCTATAATGTGATTTTCTGGATAGCTTTCAATGATCTATTACTGTTGCAAATTTCAGGTGTGTGTTTTTGTTTTTTGGCAGCAAGTCATTTATTTACCTGGCACATCTGGTCAGCAATTTGTAATAACTATGTCATTTTTCTTACACGAAGAAACATAATCAAATAATAAGAAGGATTAAGGAAGTATTTAAAAAGTAGAGACATTACTTTGCTGACAAAGTCTATCTAGTCAAAGCTATGGTTTTTTTCAGTAGTCATACCAACCATTTCATCCTCTGTTGTCCCCTTCTTCTCTTACCTTCAATCTTTCCCAGCATGGAGTCTTTTCAAATGAGTCAGTTCTTTGCTTCAGGTGGCCAAAGTATTGGAGTTTCAGCTTCAGCATCAGTCCTTCCAATGAACACCCAGGACTGATTTCCTGTAGGATGGACTGGTTTGATCTCCTTGCAGTCCAAACGACTCTCAAGAGTCTTCTCCAACACCACAGTTCAAAAGCATCAATTCTTTGGCACCCAGCTTTCTTTATAGTCCAACTCTCACTTGGATGAGCTTCCCTGGTGGCTCAGATGGTAAAGCATCTGCCTGCAATGTGGGAGACCTGGGTTCGATCCCTGGGTGGGGAAGATCTCCTGGAGAAGGAAATGGCAACCCACTCTAGTACTCTTGCCTGGAGAATCCCACCACTCCAAGCACTGTCAACAGCAATCTTACAAAATTCAAAATGATATTCCTCTGCTGATTCCTGTTCTTCTGGAATTTAACCAACCCTTTCTTGTTTGGACTGCCTTGAATTCCATACTTATAGCACTCCTCAGTGAAGAGCCTGAGGACAGGCAGCAGGTGCTGGGGTTGATACAAGGGAAGCAAAAGCTCAAAGCTCTGCTAGTGAGTGTTTTGTTTTACATTTTGTTTTAAATGGTGTCTATGTGTGTCATACCTTACATTTATTACAATTGTGTTTGCAAAAGACCAATGTTATTTCTTTGTGTCTATGTATGTTCTGATCTTATTGATGTCTTCCCTCATTCCATTTGTCATGTCAGATCAACTGTCTTCAGTCTGGTTTAAATATAATCTGTTGATCAAACAATTGAGTTTTTTTTTATTAATGTTTTACAAGGCTTCAAAAAATATTTAGTTTTATTTTATGGCATTACCAACTCAGTGGACATGAGTTTGAGTAAATTCCAGGAGTTGGTGATGGACAGGGAGGCCTGGTGTGCTGCAGTCCATGGGGTCACAAAGATTTGGACAGGACTGAGCAACTGAACTGAACTAAAGGAAATGTTGTCCCTTCAGAAAAGCTGTATAATGAATTTCAAAAGAGCTTTTCAAGTTAATATCTTTTACTCTGTGAGTATTCTTATTCCCCAACAGCTGAGACACAAAATGAATGGGTGCCATTGTTTTATTTCGTTTTAACAGATGATCTGAAATATACAATCAGATAAATGGTCTAAATGCTAATATGGTTATGTTTTTATGGCATTTGTGCAACTATATTGGCTTTTCTTCTCTTATTTTTTACCCACTGGACTCATCTCATTCTCTGTGAGTATGTCCAGCATCCAGAGACCTTATTACAACAGGCCTGGTAAATATGCCATTTGTTTCCCATTAGCAGAAACACAAGTGACCAGGGTATGTTGCAGAGACACTGATATATTATTGGGATTTCTCTTCTCTCTTTCTCTCAGTCTTTTCTTATGTGTCTCTTCTCACTTATTTGCATCTGGCTCTTTAGTAATGTTAAACAACACTATTTCTATGGTCAATGCATGAAAGGAGAATTGATCAGTGTTCACTTTTGGTTATATTCATCTTTCCCTCCATCTCAAAGCAATTATTGACTCAGTGATATCCAAATTTCTTCCTTCCTTCCTATCTTTATTTCCCTCTCTAAGCTTATTTCATGCCTTTCTTCTCTTTTCTATACTTTCTTTCTCTCTTCTCTTTCTCTTTTCCCCTCTTTCCCTCCTCCTTCCCCTCTTGCCTGCCTTCTTTCTTCCTTCCTTCCTTTCATTCTTTGTTGTTTTCTTTCCTCTCCCTTGATTATTATACTGAGCAATACTGTAATATTTTTGCTTTATAGTTACACTACACTTAAAAAGAAATTCTAACTTTTTTTGTGTGACAAATTTCTCTTAATTGCTAGCCTTTAGATATCTGGTATGCAGATAGTAATAATAAGGTGTTTGGAACTAAAGAAACCAGGGAGATTTTAGGCAGTGTATGAAACGTGAAAATCACTCAGTCATGTCCAACTCTTTGTGACCCTATGGACTGTGTAGGCCAGAATACTGGAGTGGGTAGACTTTCCCCCAGGGATCAAAATCCAGGTCTCCTGCATTGCAGTCAGATTCTTTACCAGTTGAGCTACAAGGGAAGCCCAAAAACACTGGAGTGGGTAGCTGATCCCTTCTACAGTGGATCTTCCCAACCCAGGAATCGAACTGGGGTCTCTTGCATTGCAGGCAGCTTGTTTATCAACTGAGCTATCAGAGAAGCCTAGGCAGGGTATGCTGCTGCTGCTGCTAAGGCGCTTCAGTCGTGTCTGACTCTGTGCGACCCCATAGACGGCAGCCCACCAGGCTCCCCTGTCCCGGGGATTCTCCAGGCAAGAACACTGGAGTGGGTTGCCATTTCCTTCTCCTAGGCAGGGTATACTAGCATACAAATTCATTCTTATGCTGATCCAGAAGCATAGAAGTAATGAGTTTATATATGCTACACCACATATCTTTCATGCCAAACAGCTAAGAGAATGACATCAACATTGCTATCTCAAGTTTTATAATAGATTTTGATATAAGCTATTCTGTTTTAGTTGAATTGTTTTTAACATTTTATACAATTACATGGACTTATTTTAAACTAAGATTTTTCTAGTCTTGTTCTGCAAATATGTATATCAGTACTTTCCCCAGCACTGAGGTTTTGAAAATAATAATTTTATAATTAATTGTAATTGTGTGCCAAAATCATGGTTTGTGTAATGAAAGTTTTTAGTATGTTTTGTATGACACTTCTTCACAGAATAGGGACAGTATAGATTTGACACCTTTAATTCAAATGTGAGCTATTAAGAAATGGTTGTGGTGTAAAAGCCAAAATGATACCAAATTATTGTTTACTCTTTGAAATTCAGGTTCTCATTTTATTTTTTCTTTTCAGTCTGCAGTCTTTCAACGATTTCCCAAAAGTTTTCTTTGCTCTTAAACATATACCTTAGGGAAAGCATCATGTTTTGGAAATTAATTAAGTGAAATATTAAAAACTAAGATCCAATGAAACCTGCTGTACCAAGTAGTAAGGGCCTATTAGGCAAGGCTGTGGGGTTCTTGTGATTGCCAGACTTTGGTTAGGGTGTAGTCAGGAAAATATGAGAGATCAAATAGGTAGACTGGATAGACTGGGAATATAAGGGCCCATTTCTGTAAGTCTGGGCTACTTTAACATTATGTTACCTTGGATTGGATGAAATCTGGCCAGCAAAATACCCTCAGTTATGTTCTGCCTGCTTATAAGGTTTTTTTTTTAAAAAATATATTTTAGCTTTCCATTTCCTAATCAAGAATCTGTTTCCATANGTAGTCAGGAAAATATGAGAGATCAAATAGGTAGACTGGATAGACTGGGAATATAAGGGCTCATTTCTGTAAGTCTGGGCTACATTAACATTATGTTACCTTGGATTGGATGAAATCTGGCCAGCAAAATACCCTCAGTTATGCTCTGCCTGCTTATAAGGTTGTTTTTTTTTTTTTAATATATTTTAGCTTTCCATTTCCTAATCAAGAATCTGTTTCCATAGAAACACAAATAAGAAGAGTATCACGAAAGCAATTTCTCTGCTTTTGCTTCCATTTAAATGGAAAGAGGATTTACAGCAGGCAAAAAAACCCCTCAGCTTTAAAAAGTAATATTTTAAAATGTGTCCTTCAAATTTATCCCTCTCAATTTATAAAGTAGTTACTGGTAGCTAAANCACAAATAAGAAGAGTATCACAAAAGCAATTTCTCTGCTTTTGCTTCCATTTAAATGGAAAGAGGATTTACAGCAGGCAAAAAAAACCCCTCAGCTTTAATAAGTAATATTTTCAAATGTGTCCTTCAAATTTATCCCTCTCAATTTATAAAGTAGTTACTGGTAGCTAAAATTTTAAAGCAAAACAAGGCAATTTTATATCTGGAACAAATTATAAGGCCTGCATTAAACTAAAATAGGTTCCTGATCTTGAAATGCCTGCTAGTTTCAGCTACGGTTCCAAAATAATGTGTACCTTTTCCATCTCAGGGTCAGCTTGCATCTCTTCTTTCCTGGAGAGATCACTATGGGACATGGTTACCAGGGAGGGAGTAATTTGATGTTCTGAGGTGTGTTTTTTGTCTGTTTCCAAGTGTCCCATACAACTTTTCTATTATTGCTGTTTTGGACACATTCTGCTATATATTTTATTTATTTTTAATTGAAGGATAATTACTTTATAGTATTGTGTTGGCCTTGGAGTACAGAATGAAGCAGGGCAAAGGCTAACAGAGTTATGCCAAGAGAATGCACTGATCATAGAAAACATTCTCTTCCAACAACACAAGAGAAGACTCAGGACATCACCAGATGGCCAACACCAAAATTAGACAGATTATATTCTTGTAGCCAAAGAAGGAAAAGCTCTATACAGTCAGCAAAAGCAAGACTGGGAGCTGACTGTGGCTCAGATCATGAACTCTTTATTGCCAAATTTAGACTGAAATTGAAGAAAGTAGGGAAAACCACTAGACCATTCAGGTATAACCTAAATCAAATCCCTAATGATTATACAGTGGAAGTGAGAAATAGATTTAAAGGACTAGATCTGATAGAGTGCCTGATGAACTATGGACAGAGGTTTGTGACATTGTGCAGGAGACAGGGAGTAGGTAACCCCCAAGAAAAAGAAGTGCAAAAAGGCAAAATGGCCGTGTGAGGAGGCCTTACAAATAGCTGTGAAAAGAAGAGAAGTAAAAAACAAAGGGGAAAAATGAAAGATAGATTCATTTGAATGCAGAGTTCCAAAGAATAGCAAAGGGAGATAAGAAAGCCTTCCTCAATGGTCAGTGCAAAGAAACAGAGGAAAACAATAGAATGGTAAAGACTAGAGATCTCTTCAAGAAAATTAGAGATACCAAGGGAAAACTTCATGCAAAGATGGGTTCAATACAGGACAGAAATGGTACGAACTTAACAGAAGCAGAAGATATTAAGAAGAGGTGGCCACATTACACAGGAGAATTATATGAAAAAGATCCTCATGACCCAGATAATCATGATGATATGATCACTGACCTAGAGCCTGACATCCTCAAATGTGAAGTCAAGGGTGCCTTAGGAAGCATCACTACGAACAAAGCTAGGGAAGGTGATGGAATTCCAGTTGAGCTATTTCAAATCCTTAAAAGATGATGCTGTGAAAGTGCTGCACTCAATATGCCAGCAAATTTGGAAAACTCAGCAGTGGCCTCAGGACTGGAAAAGGTCAGTTTTCATTTCAATCCCAAAGAAAGGCAATGCCAAAGAATGCTCAAACTACCACACAATTGAACTCATTTCACACACTAGCAAAGTAATGCTCAAAATTCTTCAAGCTAGGCTTCAACAATATGTGAACCATGAACTTCCAGATGTTCAAGCTGGTTTTAGAAAAGGCAGAGGAAGCAGAGATCGAATTGCCAACATCCACCAAATCATTGAAAAAGCAAGAGNTTTCACACACTAGCAAAGTAATGCTCAAAATTCTTCAAGCTAGGCTTCAACAATATGTGAACCATGAACTTCCAGATGTTCAAGCTGGTTTTAGAAAAGGCAGAGGAAGCAGAGATCGAATTGCCAACATCCACCAAATCATTGAAAAAGCAAGAGAGTTCCAGAAAAACATCTATTTCTGCTTTATTGACTATGCCAAAGCCTTTGACTGTGT
>SJYW01037213.1:0-18156 GCA_006410735.1 Raphicerus campestris | reverse complement strand
CAAAAAGTCAGACACAACTGAGAGACTAACACTTTCACTTCAGTTTTAAATATATAGAAATATGGAGGAAAACACAAACACATATATACACAGTCCCTAACTCTACACGGTGAGAGACCCTGGAAGCAATGACACACTGGTACCAAAGATCATTCAAGACCCCAGATCGTGGTGTTTTGGTTTGTTAACATACATTTATTACTATTTGTTCTTTTTTGATAAGAACTTCTAAGGACAACTCTCAGCAACTTTCAAATATGTGACACATTATTAGCAGCAATAGTCACCATGTTGAATGTCTCCATGATTTATTTACACCTGAAGTTTGTGCCTCTTGGCACTTTCACCCAGACCTTTGCTTTTTAATATTCTTTCTAAGAGGAACCAGGGTTCCCTGAAGCAATGGCTGATTCCAATGCTGCTGCAATATGTACTGTTAGTCGCTCAGTCATGTCTGAATCTTTGTGACTCCACAGACTGTAGTCCTCCAGGCTCCTCTGTCCATGAGATTCTCCAGGGAGAATACTGGAGTGGGTTGCCATTCCCTTCTCCAGGGAATCTTCCCAACCCAGGGATCAAACCTGAGTCTCTTGCATTGGCAGGTGGATTCTTTACCACTGAGCCACCAGGGAAGTACCAAAATATTAGCAGCTGACAATATGCATTACCAGCTGACAATTAGCTTTTTTTGATCATAATGCAAGCGCCTGACATTATGCTTTAGAGACATCCACTCTGGAGACTTCAGCTGGAATAAACACAGGCCACCTACACAACTAGATAAGGAGCCAGGCCACCCCACTCACGTTCCCTTTTTCAGAAAGCTCTGATTGACCTGCTAACAGACCATCTTATCTCTGGTAACAGACTGCTTATTTCTCCATTCCTGTACTTTAATTCTCACTCATGTCTTTCATTACCAGCAGATAGTGACTGGTAAATGGAGAAGGCAACGGCAACCCACTCCAGGCCTCTTGCCTGGAAAATCCCATGGATGGAGGAGCCTGGTGGGCTGCAGTCCATGGGGTCGCTAAGAGTCGGACATGCCTGAGCTACTTGTCTTTCACTTTTCACTTTCATGCATCGGAGAACGAAATGGCAACCCACTCCAGTGTTCTTGCCTGGAGAATCCCAGTGACAGAGGAGCCTGGTGGGCTGCTGTCTATGGCGCCACACAGAGTTGGACACAACTAAAGTGACTTAGCAGTAGCAGCAGTGACTGGAAACCCCAGGTGCCCAGCCATTGACCCCAACAAGGCAGAAGCACAGGTCCAGGTTCACTTATCATCCATCTCGCGCTCTCTCTAGGACCTTGCTGTGTGGCCCCAGGCATGCCTTGTCGCGTCCAGGATATGTGCATAATAAACTTTGCTGTTTCAAAGTTCCCTGATGGCCATAATCAAGAACCACAAGAACAAGTCCAGCCACAGCATGGGCTCCAATGGGGAAACTGTCTGTGGGGGCTGCTTTAATGAGAATGGGCCCAGGTGAGCAGAGCCCCAGGTATTCCCAGCAACAGCATCACTATTGATAGGCTGAGACCAACAGGCATGGAAAGTGTAAGATAAGCCAGGGACAAATTGCCTCATAAAATAAACAGCTCAAGGAATCCTAAGGATGTGTCCAAAGGACAAAGAAGCCAACTTGAGATACTCTTGCTAGCCAAATCTGGGATACTGGGATATTAAGTAAATGTCAATGAGTGATAACCCATTAAATAATGAAAAAAATCTATGACTCTTTACTGCTTCATAAATAGGAGAAGGGAAAGCCTGCATTCTAGAACAGAAACATATATAGAGCGAACAATAGAGTCAGAAAATGGTCAGTGAAAGTTAAAACTAGTGTTAAAGTGTAATGTGAATCATGATATTTACATAGTCTCAAATTATCCCTCTACAAATTACTTATTATTGATGGAAAAAAACAGTAACTGTACAAAAGACTAAAAAACCTTATTCAAACCAATTATGCATCATTTAAATGATAATGATTAATATGCAAAGATAACCCAAAGATGAATATCATCTACTGATTTTGACAGGGTAAGGAAATTTCCAAAGCCAGATGATAATCACCCATGACAGCAGAGACCACATTTCTCTTATTTATTGCGTTATTCCTAGAATTATACAGGTGAAGAGATGCTCAAGAATTCTTTGTTGAATAAATGAAATGTCTTTGAATTATCAAAGAAGCCATAAGAAAGACTGAGCTCCAGGATTCCAGTCCCAGCAGTGGTCCTGAAGACCCCAGGTCTCAACTATGGCCTCAGTCCACTTCATCTCCTCCAGTTAGCTTCTCCAAAACCCTTAATATCTCTAGGTCTCAATATCCTTCCAAAACAAAAGTACAGTTCTGTGAGCATCACCACTACACAAGTTTGAAACATGCTTGGCCCTTTAACCTACAGTCATTCCCTACACGGAGAAGGCGACGGCACCCAACTCAGTACTCTTGCCTGGAAAATCCCATGGACTGAGGAGCCTGGTAGGCTGCAGTCCATGGGGTAGTGAAGAGTCGGAAGAGTGACTAAGCGACTTCACTTTCACTTTTCACTTTCATGCCTTGGAGAAGGAAATGGAAACCCACTCCGGTGTAATTACCTGGAGAATCCCAGGGACGGGGGAGCCTGGTGGGCTGCTGTCTATGGGGTGGCACAGAGTCGGACACGACTAAAGCGACTTAGCAGCAGCAGCAGCAGCAGCATTCCCTACAGAAAATGCTCAGGGAATCAGCACTGGGACATAACCCTGAAAGGCCCTCTTTAAAACTCTGCTTGCCAGGGTTAAGCATCTCAACATCACTAATAGTCATGGACATGCAAATGAAAATTACAACCTCACATATATTAGGATGGCTATTAGAAGAAGGAAAGGAGGGAAGGGGGGAAGGAGAGTGGAATAAAATAATAAGTGTTGGGAAGGATGTGGAGAAACTGGAACACTTGCACACTGCTGGTAGGAGTGTAAAATAGTGTGGTCCAAAGGACAAATACTGCAAGATTCCACTGACAGGAAGAACTCAAATTCAGGGAGAAACCAAGAGGCCCGATGGCTGCCAGGGGCAGGATGGGAGTGGGTAGTTATTGTTTAATTACACACGAATGCAGGATGAAGAGAGTTCTGGTAACTGTACAACAATGTGAATGTATTTCACACTACTGAACCATATGCTTTAAAATGGTCAAGATGAAAAAAATCTTATGTTGCATGCATTTATCACAAGTTTGTTTAATGTAATGATACTGTATCACGTTCTGGTTGCAGGAGCTTCAACTAGCCACAGGACCTCTATCAGCCTCCAGCAAATGGGGATAACACCTGGAGATAACAACGCTCACCTGGGCTGTTGAGGGATCAACTGAAATGGTCAGTGATGTTCTGAACACAACCAAGTTCGGTCAAAGAACAGCTGTCACCATGGCAATGCTCTCTAGTAATTCCCATATAAGCCCAAGCTAAAAAAGAGATGACGGTGCTCAACTGGGCATATTTCTTTCCCCACGGTTCTTCATTTAAGGACCCCCACCAAGCCCTTCACCACCTCATATCTCAGAAAGTCAAGCCGAGCCCTCTGGGTACCATCAAGGGGTGAAGGTTTTCACTCCCATCACAAGGCGTGCCGACTGACAGGAGGCTAAAGTATGTGTCCCCACCTGAACAAAAGAGCTAGACAGGGAGACCGGAGTCAATTCACGCCCTGACTCCAATTTGTCACTGACTGCTCAACAATCCCTTCACTGCCAAGTAAGCCCTCCCTCCAAGCCAGTTCCTCCAAGAGTGGTCCTCCCCCCCAGGATACCGGTTTCTCCCCTCCCACCAGCATCTCCATCCAGCAGCAGCATCTCCTCCTCACTGTCCCAGAGGGCACACCTCCTTCAGGGCAATGATTACTCACACATCACACGGACTCTCCATGAGCCTCGCGTGCCACGGCGCCTGGCAGACAACACTGGAACCCATCCAGAATGACATCAGAACACACACGCTGCTGGCGAGTTATCTTCAAAATAGGTCATCACCCTGGCTTTCCCCGAGTGGCACTCGGCCAAATCCAATTAACCATACTTGAGTGGTAATGCTCAAGCTAGAACCGTTCTTTCAGTTCAGTTCCTAAGTCGTGTCCAACTCTTTGTGGCCCCATGGACCGCAGCATGTCAGGCCTCCCTGTCCATCACCAACTCCCGGAGTTTACCCAAACTCATATCCATTGAGTTGGTGATGCAATCCAACCATCTTATCCTCTGTCATCCCCTTCTCCTCCCACCTTCAATCTTTGCCAGCATCAGGGTCTTTTCAAATGGGTCAGTTCTTCACATAAGGTGACCAAAGAATTGAAGTTTCAGCTTCAACATCAGTCCCTCCAATGAACATTAAGGACTGATTTCCTTTAGGATGGAATGGTTGGATCTCCTTGCAATCCAAGGGACTCTCAAGAGTCTTCTCCAACATCATAGTTCAAAAGCATCGATTCTTCAGCACTCAGCTTTCTTTATAGTCCAACTCTCATATCCATACATGGCTACTGGAAAAACCACAGCCTTAACTAGTCGGACCTTTGTTGGCTAAGTAATGTCTCTGCTTTTTAATATACTATCTAGGTTGCTCACAACTTTTCTTTCAAGGAGTAAGTGTCTTCTAATTTCATAGCTGCAGTCACCATCTGCAGTGATTTTGGAGCCCCTCAAGATAAAGTCTATCACTGTTTCCACTGTTTCCCCATTTATTTGCCATGAAGTGATGGAACCAGATGCCATGATCTTAGTTTTCTGAATGTTGAGCTCTATGCCATGATCTTAGTTTTCTGAATGTTGAGCTCTATGCCATGATCTTAGTTTTCTGAATGTTGAGCTCTAAACCAACTTTTCCACTCCTTTTTCACTTTCATCAAGAGGCTCTTTAACTTTCTTCTTTAACTTTCTTCATCTATTTTCTCATCCTTGCACTAAGCTAAGTGATAGTACAGGCTGCGCACCCTCTCTCCCCAGGGTTCTCCAGTTCCCTGCACACCCTCTGTCCTGGGGCCCACTAGGGCCCTCCCAGCCCGTGGGGCAGCAAAACCTTCCTGCCTCACAGCTTCCAGGCCTTTTCTGTTTCATCCCTGGCCTTCTTGTCTCCATTTTCTTGCCACTGGCTAATCCATGCCTTTCGCATCTTCAGAGTGTCCTTTGTCTTATCACCACATACCTTCCCAGCACTTTTTCCCACACTACAACCAACACTGAGAATCTACAACTATCGTGCATGGGTAACCAACCTAATCCCATTCTCAAAAAAAAAATTTTTTTTTTGACACATTTGGACACAATTCAGTTAACAGAATAAAACAAGGAATCACGAGTAAAATATTACTCACGCTGGCCACCTCCCAAGGTTTTGAAGGGCTTAAAACAGTGCTGGTTGGAACTAGCAAGAAAGGGACCTCACATCCAGCAGGTGACCAACCTTATCTACTTAGTGCAACATGAAAGGCCACCACTAGACACAGGACTCCGTCATCACCAAAGTCCCCCTGAGCTCCTGAGTGCCTGGTGCTGACTCGCCTCTGAATATCAGGCTTTCGGGGCCTGTTCCAATCAAGCGCTTCCTTCCAAACTATTCAACTTCTCCCCCCCATGAGGAATGACAGAGCTTTGGTTCCAAGTTCCAGGTATCCCCGCTGACAGCAGGGAGTATGACTGCCTACCCAAGCAAGCCTTTGATGGCTCTTCATTGGGATGTGAGAAACCACAAAGCATAGGAAAGAAACTACCTTACTTAGATCAAAGAACCATTCCAGAAGCTGAATTAAATATATATGAACATGAAGTCACATTTTCTTAGTTAAAAGGACGCGCCTAACCCAAGGCTACAGAACTGAGAGTCATCTTGATGCTTTTCACAGATTGCTCAAAGTCTATCAGTCTGTAGGAAATAAACATCGGTGCATTTAGCTTAACGTAGGCTGATAGAGCTCATGAAGCTGCACCTCGGGCTTCATCAGTGCTCTGGGTCTGCCCATGCTGTGCGCACATTTCCCCTGATATTTTCTATTCCACCCTACTTCATTACAAAAGAAATGCCAGGTGATGCACCTATAATGACAGAAGCATTACTCACAGTATCCAAAAGGTGAAAGTGACCCAAGAGGACGATGATGAAGGAAATGTACCAAAATGTGGTACACATTTTGTGGTACGTGACACACATGTACATTAGAGTATTGTTTTGTTCTTTAGTAGCCGAATCATATCTGACTCCTTTGCTACCTCCTGGACTGCAGCCTGCCAGGCTCCTCTGTCCATGGGATTTCCCATGCAAGAATACTGGAGTGGGTTGCCATTTCCTTCTCCAGGGGATCTTCCTGACCCAGGGATCGAACCAGGGTCGCCTGCATCGGCAGGTGTGGATTCTACCACTGAGCCACCAGGTAAGCCCACATTGGAATATTCCAGAGCCTTGAAAGAAGGAAATTCTGACAGACTACAATATAGTTGAAACTTGAGGATATTATACTAAGTGAAATAAGCCATCACACTGAGAACACTGTATGATCCAACTCATATGCCGTATCCAAGATGAGAGAGACAGCAGGAATGGTGACCACGAGGGGGTCAGGCGAGGGGAATGGGTAGCTGGAGTAATAGGTACATTCCATCGTTACCAATGAAAAGAATCCTGTGGACACTGATGACAGTTGCACAGGGGTGAAACATCATTGCTGCCACTCAAGGGTACACTTGAAAATGGTTACAGTGGTGCATATCATGGTGTATATCTTACCACACATTTTTAAAATTGTTTTTAAAAAGAAAGAGATACCAGTTGAAATTGATTAATTTCCGGCTGCGCTAATGGGTTGCAATGTTATGTCTGAACAACACTGGTGTGGACAGCTGTCCGCTGCATGCACAACGCCCTTAGGGCCACCATCTCCAGGATAAACTGGGGCTCCCTCAAAGGCAGAGGGCCTCACAGAGTTTTCACCGACTCCGTGATCAGCACGGCCCCTGGGACACAGTGAAGCTCAGTGAACAGTGAGCCGCATGGTAACTTCCTCTGAGGGCTTTCGTCCCTCCCCAGCTCACGCTAGGCGGCCACTCCGCCACTCCGGGTCAACTGTTTCCCACCAAGTGAGAAGGAAGTGACATATAAAAGAAGCCAAGTACTTAACTACAAAGGGCAATGCCCCTCTGGGCGGGCCCACACTTTCAGGAGGGTTCACGGATGCCCTAGGAGTACACAAAGCCCCAGAAACATTGGCACATCTTCCCAGAAATTACAGTAACTTGTGGAGCATTTAAAAAAAAAGAAAGAAAGAAAACCAGACAGGGTGCTCAGGGCTGGTGCACTGGGATGACCCTGAGGGATGGGGTGGGGAACGAAGGGGAAGAGGGGCTCAGGATGGAGCACACAAGCACACTTGGGCGGATTCATGTCAGTGTATGGCAAAAACCACCACAATATTGCAAAGTAATTAGCCTTCATTAAAATTAATTTTTTTAAATAATTTTAAAAATAAAGAAAACCAATACTGAATGAAAGAAAAATTAGCAAAGACATGCGATGACCTTTATAGGTTTTCACTACCCCACCTTGCTCAGTGTCCAGCCCCATCATGCAGTGTTCCAGACACGCTGACCTGTTGTTTCCAAGAGCCCGCCTGGCTCCTGACTGCTGTGCCCTTTCCTGGGAATAGACTTTTTTTTTTTTTTCACTAATTTTCCCCATGATTACTTAACACCTTTTCTCTCCCAGGTCTCAGGCCAATTGCTGCCTTGTCTACAAAAGCAGATCCAGCTTTTATATTTCCTTCTTCCAGCTTTCTTTTATCCATTCACTGCAATCTATTTGCTGTTGAGAGAAAAAAGTAACACACTTATTTATTTTGTCCCTCTCCTTGCTGGAATAAGAGCTCCACGAGGGCAGGACCCAGTCGATCCCTGGCAATTCACTGGGCCTGGCACTGGTGAGTCACTCAGAACTTGGCAGAGTAAATGAATGGATGACCCTCTGGTGGAGAAACAGCGGCAAAGAGCACTCACACACGCTCTCTACATCTCTTGATGAGAGGGGAATGTGTAGGTCTGCTGAGGCCAGTTTAACCATTCAAGCGCCCTCAACCCACTCAATAAGTCATTTACTGTTGAACAAATTATGCATTTTAAAGCACTTTTAGCTGTGGCGTATTATTAACCACTGGTTAATGTTCCCTGCAGCTTCTGCCAGCCCTGATTACTGGTGGCTTTTGTGGCCCAGCCTGGGCAGGGCTGGTGAGGCAGGGGGGCTACAGAAATAGGGAGACCTGGGCCAGAGTCCAAGAGCAGGGGCTGGAGTGAGGGACAGGTGAGAGGCACACAGAAAGATGCTGGTGGCTCAAGGGGTAAAGAATCCAACAGCAGTGCTGGAGACCTTGGTTCGATCCCTGTGTCAGGAAGATCCCCAGAGGAGGAAATGGCAACCCACTCCAGTATTCTTGCTTGGCAAATCCTGTGGACACAGGAGACTGGTGGGCTACAATAGTCCATGGGTTTGCAAGAGTCGATCACAACTAGGCAGCTAAACCAACCACCTCACTAGAACCATTTCCTCTAAGGCAGGAGTTGTCCAGCTCAGCAATGCTGACATCTCAGGCTCCATGGTTCTTTGTTGTGGGAGGCACTTCTGTGCTTTGTAGGAGGGTGAGCACTATCCCAGGACTATTTCCTCCAGATGCCAGTAGTATCTCCTCACCCCAAACTGTGACAACCTACAGTGACAAGGGCTGGGTAGCAAAATCTGGATCAGAACAACTGCCCCAGCCTGTCTTTCTGGAAAAGGGGTACAACTTTTCTTCACAGGTTGGCCCCAGGGAGTAGCCACAGGATACTGGCAGGAGGCCCTTAGACAACAAATCAAAGATTATGATATAAACACATCACTATTAGTGGTGGCTCAGCCTGCAATGAAGGAGACTGGAGTTCGATCCCAGGGTAGGGAAGATCCTCTGGAGAAGGAAATGGCAACCCACTCCGGTATTCATGCCTGGAAAATTCCATGGACAGAGGAGCCCTGTGGGCTACAGTCCATAGGGTTGCAAAGAGTTGGACACAATTAAGCAACTAACAAATTATCCTCTAGCAGTTAAGCCTGGGGAACAAGGGATCAACATTAACGTATCATTAAGATATGAAGTGGCAAGTGAGGTTTTGAGCTATGCACACAGAATCTGCTTCTTGGCTTTTGCAGTAGGGATAAAAGGATCAATCCCTCAGCTTATGCATCTTCTGTACAGAACAGGTTCTCAAACTGTGGTCCCCAGAGTAGCAAGATTAGCATCCTGTAACTCCCCATTAGGAAAACAAATTCTCAGTGCCAACCCTGACCTACACTGAGTAAGGCTCAGCCATCCATACTATACCAAGCCTTCCAGGTGATGCTGATGCTGGCTCAAGTTTGAGACTGCCATACAGTGTGCTTTGACACACTTCTGGTATTTATACCTACAGTCCCAACCACAGTGAAGTCAAAATCGCAAGCTCAGACTGGTTTATTTTTAAATAAAGACCAACAGGTATCCAGAGCCCCATTCCAAATGAATGAATCAGAGTGAGCCAAGATGGAACTCAACGAGTGGTCTTCTTAAAGACTGCACTAGACAGTTCCAGTCATCAGCCAGGTCTGGGACCATTTGCTAGAGGAGGTTAGGGAGTATTTCCAGAGAACAGAGCTTGAGTCGAGTCCAGAAGAATCACTTGGCATTCACTAAGGAGACGAGAGGACAAGGAAAAGAAGTTTTCCAGAAAAATAAAACCAACAAAAAGTATTTGCATGGAGTATAACAGGATGAAGGGAGGTGAAGTCATTACTGCTCTTTTGGCCTCAACCAGTTAACAAATCTGAGGTTCTATGGAGTTTTGAGGTTTTGTGTTTTTTTTAACCACACTGCATGACATGTGGGATAGCTGAGTTCCCTAACCAGAGACCACACCCATGCCCCCTGCATTTGAAGCTTAGCGTCTTAACCACTGGACTGCCATGGAAGTCCCCNCAAAAAGTCAGACACAACTGAGAGACTAACACTTTCACTTCAGTTTTAAATATATAGAAATATGGAGGAAAACACAAACACATATATACACAGTCCCTAACTCTACACGGTGAGAGACCCTGGAAGCAATGACACACTGGTACCAAAGATCATTCAAGACCCCAGATCGTGGTGTTTTGGTTTGTTAACATACATTTATTACTATTTGTTCTTTTTTGATAAGAACTTCTAAGGACAACTCTCAGCAACTTTCAAATATGTGACACATTATTAGCAGCAATAGTCACCATGTTGAATGTCTCCATGATTTATTTACACCTGAAGTTTGTGCCTCTTGGCACTTTCACCCAGACCTTTGCTTTTTAATATTCTTTCTAAGAGGAACCAGGGTTCCCTGAAGCAATGGCTGATTCCAATGCTGCTGCAATATGTACTGTTAGTCGCTCAGTCATGTCTGAATCTTTGTGACTCCACAGACTGTAGTCCTCCAGGCTCCTCTGTCCATGAGATTCTCCAGGGAGAATACTGGAGTGGGTTGCCATTCCCTTCTCCAGGGAATCTTCCCAACCCAGGGATCAAACCTGAGTCTCTTGCATTGGCAGGTGGATTCTTTACCACTGAGCCACCAGGGAAGTACCAAAATATTAGCAGCTGACAATATGCATTACCAGCTGACAATTAGCTTTTTTTGATCATAATGCAAGCGCCTGACATTATGCTTTAGAGACATCCACTCTGGAGACTTCAGCTGGAATAAACACAGGCCACCTACACAACTAGATAAGGAGCCAGGCCACCCCACTCACGTTCCCTTTTTCAGAAAGCTCTGATTGACCTGCTAACAGACCATCTTATCTCTGGTAACAGACTGCTTATTTCTCCATTCCTGTACTTTAATTCTCACTCATGTCTTTCATTACCAGCAGATAGTGACTGGTAAATGGAGAAGGCAACGGCAACCCACTCCAGGCCTCTTGCCTGGAAAATCCCATGGATGGAGGAGCCTGGTGGGCTGCAGTCCATGGGGTCGCTAAGAGTCGGACATGCCTGAGCTACTTGTCTTTCACTTTTCACTTTCATGCATCGGAGAACGAAATGGCAACCCACTCCAGTGTTCTTGCCTGGAGAATCCCAGTGACAGAGGAGCCTGGTGGGCTGCTGTCTATGGCGCCACACAGAGTTGGACACAACTAAAGTGACTTAGCAGTAGCAGCAGTGACTGGAAACCCCAGGTGCCCAGCCATTGACCCCAACAAGGCAGAAGCACAGGTCCAGGTTCACTTATCATCCATCTCGCGCTCTCTCTAGGACCTTGCTGTGTGGCCCCAGGCATGCCTTGTCGCGTCCAGGATATGTGCATAATAAACTTTGCTGTTTCAAAGTTCCCTGATGGCCATAATCAAGAACCACAAGAACAAGTCCAGCCACAGCATGGGCTCCAATGGGGAAACTGTCTGTGGGGGCTGCTTTAATGAGAATGGGCCCAGGTGAGCAGAGCCCCAGGTATTCCCAGCAACAGCATCACTATTGATAGGCTGAGACCAACAGGCATGGAAAGTGTAAGATAAGCCAGGGACAAATTGCCTCATAAAATAAACAGCTCAAGGAATCCTAAGGATGTGTCCAAAGGACAAAGAAGCCAACTTGAGATACTCTTGCTAGCCAAATCTGGGATACTGGGATATTAAGTAAATGTCAATGAGTGATAACCCATTAAATAATGAAAAAAATCTATGACTCTTTACTGCTTCATAAATAGGAGAAGGGAAAGCCTGCATTCTAGAACAGAAACATATATAGAGCGAACAATAGAGTCAGAAAATGGTCAGTGAAAGTTAAAACTAGTGTTAAAGTGTAATGTGAATCATGATATTTACATAGTCTCAAATTATCCCTCTACAAATTACTTATTATTGATGGAAAAAAACAGTAACTGTACAAAAGACTAAAAAACCTTATTCAAACCAATTATGCATCATTTAAATGATAATGATTAATATGCAAAGATAACCCAAAGATGAATATCATCTACTGATTTTGACAGGGTAAGGAAATTTCCAAAGCCAGATGATAATCACCCATGACAGCAGAGACCACATTTCTCTTATTTATTGCGTTATTCCTAGAATTATACAGGTGAAGAGATGCTCAAGAATTCTTTGTTGAATAAATGAAATGTCTTTGAATTATCAAAGAAGCCATAAGAAAGACTGAGCTCCAGGATTCCAGTCCCAGCAGTGGTCCTGAAGACCCCAGGTCTCAACTATGGCCTCAGTCCACTTCATCTCCTCCAGTTAGCTTCTCCAAAACCCTTAATATCTCTAGGTCTCAATATCCTTCCAAAACAAAAGTACAGTTCTGTGAGCATCACCACTACACAAGTTTGAAACATGCTTGGCCCTTTAACCTACAGTCATTCCCTACACGGAGAAGGCGACGGCACCCAACTCAGTACTCTTGCCTGGAAAATCCCATGGACTGAGGAGCCTGGTAGGCTGCAGTCCATGGGGTAGTGAAGAGTCGGAAGAGTGACTAAGCGACTTCACTTTCACTTTTCACTTTCATGCCTTGGAGAAGGAAATGGAAACCCACTCCGGTGTAATTACCTGGAGAATCCCAGGGACGGGGGAGCCTGGTGGGCTGCTGTCTATGGGGTGGCACAGAGTCGGACACGACTAAAGCGACTTAGCAGCAGCAGCAGCAGCAGCATTCCCTACAGAAAATGCTCAGGGAATCAGCACTGGGACATAACCCTGAAAGGCCCTCTTTAAAACTCTGCTTGCCAGGGTTAAGCATCTCAACATCACTAATAGTCATGGACATGCAAATGAAAATTACAACCTCACATATATTAGGATGGCTATTAGAAGAAGGAAAGGAGGGAAGGGGGGAAGGAGAGTGGAATAAAATAATAAGTGTTGGGAAGGATGTGGAGAAACTGGAACACTTGCACACTGCTGGTAGGAGTGTAAAATAGTGTGGTCCAAAGGACAAATACTGCAAGATTCCACTGACAGGAAGAACTCAAATTCAGGGAGAAACCAAGAGGCCCGATGGCTGCCAGGGGCAGGATGGGAGTGGGTAGTTATTGTTTAATTACACACGAATGCAGGATGAAGAGAGTTCTGGTAACTGTACAACAATGTGAATGTATTTCACACTACTGAACCATATGCTTTAAAATGGTCAAGATGAAAAAAATCTTATGTTGCATGCATTTATCACAAGTTTGTTTAATGTAATGATACTGTATCACGTTCTGGTTGCAGGAGCTTCAACTAGCCACAGGACCTCTATCAGCCTCCAGCAAATGGGGATAACACCTGGAGATAACAACGCTCACCTGGGCTGTTGAGGGATCAACTGAAATGGTCAGTGATGTTCTGAACACAACCAAGTTCGGTCAAAGAACAGCTGTCACCATGGCAATGCTCTCTAGTAATTCCCATATAAGCCCAAGCTAAAAAAGAGATGACGGTGCTCAACTGGGCATATTTCTTTCCCCACGGTTCTTCATTTAAGGACCCCCACCAAGCCCTTCACCACCTCATATCTCAGAAAGTCAAGCCGAGCCCTCTGGGTACCATCAAGGGGTGAAGGTTTTCACTCCCATCACAAGGCGTGCCGACTGACAGGAGGCTAAAGTATGTGTCCCCACCTGAACAAAAGAGCTAGACAGGGAGACCGGAGTCAATTCACGCCCTGACTCCAATTTGTCACTGACTGCTCAACAATCCCTTCACTGCCAAGTAAGCCCTCCCTCCAAGCCAGTTCCTCCAAGAGTGGTCCTCCCCCCCAGGATACCGGTTTCTCCCCTCCCACCAGCATCTCCATCCAGCAGCAGCATCTCCTCCTCACTGTCCCAGAGGGCACACCTCCTTCAGGGCAATGATTACTCACACATCACACGGACTCTCCATGAGCCTCGCGTGCCACGGCGCCTGGCAGACAACACTGGAACCCATCCAGAATGACATCAGAACACACACGCTGCTGGCGAGTTATCTTCAAAATAGGTCATCACCCTGGCTTTCCCCGAGTGGCACTCGGCCAAATCCAATTAACCATACTTGAGTGGTAATGCTCAAGCTAGAACCGTTCTTTCAGTTCAGTTCCTAAGTCGTGTCCAACTCTTTGTGGCCCCATGGACCGCAGCATGTCAGGCCTCCCTGTCCATCACCAACTCCCGGAGTTTACCCAAACTCATATCCATTGAGTTGGTGATGCAATCCAACCATCTTATCCTCTGTCATCCCCTTCTCCTCCCACCTTCAATCTTTGCCAGCATCAGGGTCTTTTCAAATGGGTCAGTTCTTCACATAAGGTGACCAAAGAATTGAAGTTTCAGCTTCAACATCAGTCCCTCCAATGAACATTAAGGACTGATTTCCTTTAGGATGGAATGGTTGGATCTCCTTGCAATCCAAGGGACTCTCAAGAGTCTTCTCCAACATCATAGTTCAAAAGCATCGATTCTTCAGCACTCAGCTTTCTTTATAGTCCAACTCTCATATCCATACATGGCTACTGGAAAAACCACAGCCTTAACTAGTCGGACCTTTGTTGGCTAAGTAATGTCTCTGCTTTTTAATATACTATCTAGGTTGCTCACAACTTTTCTTTCAAGGAGTAAGTGTCTTCTAATTTCATAGCTGCAGTCACCATCTGCAGTGATTTTGGAGCCCCTCAAGATAAAGTCTATCACTGTTTCCACTGTTTCCCCATTTATTTGCCATGAAGTGATGGAACCAGATGCCATGATCTTAGTTTTCTGAATGTTGAGCTCTATGCCATGATCTTAGTTTTCTGAATGTTGAGCTCTATGCCATGATCTTAGTTTTCTGAATGTTGAGCTCTAAACCAACTTTTCCACTCCTTTTTCACTTTCATCAAGAGGCTCTTTAACTTTCTTCTTTAACTTTCTTCATCTATTTTCTCATCCTTGCACTAAGCTAAGTGATAGTACAGGCTGCGCACCCTCTCTCCCCAGGGTTCTCCAGTTCCCTGCACACCCTCTGTCCTGGGGCCCACTAGGGCCCTCCCAGCCCGTGGGGCAGCAAAACCTTCCTGCCTCACAGCTTCCAGGCCTTTTCTGTTTCATCCCTGGCCTTCTTGTCTCCATTTTCTTGCCACTGGCTAATCCATGCCTTTCGCATCTTCAGAGTGTCCTTTGTCTTATCACCACATACCTTCCCAGCACTTTTTCCCACACTACAACCAACACTGAGAATCTACAACTATCGTGCATGGGTAACCAACCTAATCCCATTCTCAAAAAAAAAATTTTTTTTTTGACACATTTGGACACAATTCAGTTAACAGAATAAAACAAGGAATCACGAGTAAAATATTACTCACGCTGGCCACCTCCCAAGGTTTTGAAGGGCTTAAAACAGTGCTGGTTGGAACTAGCAAGAAAGGGACCTCACATCCAGCAGGTGATCAACCTTATCTACTTAGTGCAACATGAAAGGCCACCACTAGATACAGGACTCCGTCATCACCAAAGTCCCCCTGAGCTCCTGAGTGCCTGGTGCTGACTCGCCTCTGAATATCAGGCTTTCGGGGCCTGTTCCAATCAAGCGCTTCCTTCCAAACTATTCAACTTCTCCCCCCCATGAGGAATGACAGAGCTTTGGTTCCAAGTTCCAGGTATCCCCGCTGACAGCAGGGAGTATGACTGCCTACCCAAGCAAGCCTTTGATGGCTCTTCATTGGGATGTGAGAAACCACAAAGCATAGGAAAGAAACTACCTTACTTAGATCAAAGAACCATTCCAGAAGCTGAATTAAATATATATGAACATGAAGTCACATTTTCTTAGTTAAAAGGACGCGCCTAACCCAAGGCTACAGAACTGAGAGTCATCTTGATGCTTTTCACAGATTGCTCAAAGTCTATCAGTCTGTAGGAAATAAACATCGGTGCATTTAGCTTAACGTAGGCTGATAGAGCTCATGAAGCTGCACCTCGGGCTTCATCAGGGCTCTGGGTCTGCCCATGCTGTGCGCACATTTCCCCTGATATTTTCTATTCCACCCTACTTCATTACAAAAGAAATGCCAGGTGATGCACCTATAATGACAGAAGCATTACTCACAGTATCCAAAAGGTGAAAGTGACCCAAGAGGACGATGATGAAGGAAATGTACCAAAATGTGGTACGTGACACACATGTACATTAGAGTATTGTTTTGTTCTTTAGTAGCCGAATCATATCTGACTCCTTTGCTACCTCCTGGACTGCAGCCTGCCAGGCTCCTCTGTCCATGGGATTTCCCATGCAAGAATACTGGAGTGGGTTGCCATTTCCTTCTCCAGGGGATCTTCCTGACCCAGGGATCGAACCAGGGTCGCCTGCATCGGCAGGTGTGGATTCTACCACTGAGCCACCAGGTAAGCCCACATTGGAATATTCCAGAGCCTTGAAAGAAGGAAATTCTGACACAGACTACAATATAGTTGAAACTTGAGGATATTATACTAAGTGAAATAAGCCATCACACTGAGAACACTGTATGATCCAACTCATATGCCGTATCCAAGATGAGAGAGACAGCAGGAATGGTGACCACGAGGGGGTCAGGCGAGGGGAATGGGTAGCTGGAGTAATAGGTACATTCCATCGTTACCAATGAAAAGAATCCTGTGGACACTGATGACAGTTGCACAGGGGTGAAACATCATTGCTGCCACTCAAGGGTACACTTGAAAATGGTTACAGTGGTGCATATCATGGTGTATATCTTACCACACATTTTTTAAATTGTTTTTAAAAAGAAAGAGATACCAGTTGAAATTGATTTATTTCCGGCTGCGCTAATGGGTTGCAATGTTATGTCTGAACAACACTGGTGTGGACAGCTGTCCGCTGCATGCACAACGCCCTTAGGGCCACCATCTCCAGGATAAACTGGGGCTCCCTCAAAGGCAGAGGGCCTCACAGAGTTTTCACCGACTCCGTGATCAGCACGGCCCCTGGGACACAGTGAAGCTCAGTGAACAGTGAGCCGCATGGTAACTTCCTCTGAGGGCTTTCGTCCCTCCCCAGCTCACGCTAGGCGGCCACTCCGCCACTCCGGGTCAACTGTTTCCCACCAAGTGAGAAGGAAGTGACATATAAAAGAAGCCAAGTACTTAACTACAAAGGGCAATGCCCCTCTGGGCGGGCCCACACTTTCAGGAGGGTTCACGGATGCCCTAGGAGTACACAAAGCCCCAGAAACATTGGCACATCTTCCCAGAAATTACAGTAACTTGTGGAGCATTTAAAAAAAAAGAAAGAAAGAAAACCAGACAGGGTGCTCAGGGCTGGTGCACTGGGATGACCCTGAGGGATGGGGTGGGGAACGAAGGGGAAGAGGGGCTCAGGATGGAGCACACAAGCACACTTGGGCGGATTCATGTCAGTGTATGGCAAAAACCACCACAATATTGCAAAGTAATTAGCCTTCATTAAAATTAATTTTTTTAAATAATTTTAAAAATAAAGAAAACCAATACTGAATGAAAGAAAAATTAGCAAAGACATGCGATGACCTTTATAGGTTTTCACTACCCCACCTTGCTCAGTGTCCAGCCCCATCATGCAGTGTTCCAGACACGCTGACCTGTTGTTTCCAAGAGCCCGCCTGGCTCCTGACTGCTGTGCCCTTTCCTGGGAATAGACTTTTTTTTTTTTTTCACTAATTTTCCCCATGATTACTTAACACCTTTTCTCTCCCAGGTCTCAGGCCAATTGCTGCCTTGTCTACAAAAGCAGATCCAGCTTTTATATTTCCTTCTTCCAGCTTTCTTTTATCCATTCACTGCAATCTATTTGCTGTTGAGAGAAAAAAGTAACACACTTATTTATTTTGTCCCTCTCCTTGCTGGAATAAGAGCTCCACGAGGGCAGGACCCAGTCGATCCCTGGCAATTCACTGGGCCTGGCACTGGTGAGTCACTCAGAACTTGGCAGAGTAAATGAATGGATGACCCTCTGGTGGAGAAACAGCGGCAAAGAGCACTCACACACGCTCTCTACATCTCTTGATGAGAGGGGAATGTGTAGGTCTGCTGAGGCCAGTTTAACCATTCAAGCGCCCTCAACCCACTCAATAAGTCATTTACTGTTGAACAAATTATGCATTTTAAAGCACTTT
>SJYW01037206.1:316456-330363 GCA_006410735.1 Raphicerus campestris | reverse complement strand
AGTATATGTGCAATTTGCAAATAGATGCTTCATCATTTCCATAAATATTTGCTATATTTAATTGTGAAACTCCCAATTGATAGACATCATATCATTGTCCCCACATAGGGAATAATAAGAACACTTTAACTGAGATATAACATAGGTTTTCTGTACCTGGTGTACAGATTCATTGCCTAATTAATAGTTTTTTTCTTTCCCTTAATTTTAAAAATATGCTTTTAGATGTTGTTTTGGGAGGGAAGATCTTTGGGTAAAACCTTAATTGCTGTCAAGGAAAACATAATTTTCCGGCCAACTTAATATAACCACACAGTTCAACATTCATGTAAGGTGTATACAAAAGCAGAATTGTACTGTAATGTTGAGAAGGAGCGTTTTGGTTAAGCTGGTGCCTCTGGATTTTGACTGTAGTTACATAAACATTGACATTTTGTGACTAATGGCTGGGAAAACAGCGACGCACAAAAAATTCAGGGTTGGAGTATTCACTCACTGGCCTAGCAGGATAGCTTACTATAATTCTCTCAGTGATTTGAATTGTGGGGCAGAAGATTTGGGCAACTAAGTACATGATCTCCATCAGCTCACTTGTACCTGATCCTCCCTAAAGAAGAGCCAGGATTTCAGATTATAACCAGGGATACATCTCAGAAGGCAACTGTGGATGGAAAAAATGATACATGGACTTTCATGTGTCAAGGCACACAAGACCGCAGATTATTTCCCAATGGGAGATTTTTGACTAGGGTGTGGTTAAAGGGGTTGACACAGGGTCACACTTTACCAAGATGTAAGGGGTAGGGAAGTAAGGAAGTGCAAACAAAAGGGAAATGAGAGGCACTAAAGAAAGCAAAACTATTTTAGGATTTTACTTCTTTCTTTTAAAAAAAAATTTCTTGGCCATGCGACACGGGAGCTTAGTTCCCGTACCAGGGATCAAACCCAGGCCCTTTGCTGTGGACGTGCAGTCTTAACCACTGGACCACCAGGAAAGTCCCTAGTAGTTTACCTTGAGTGGCCCTTTGTGTGCTGAAGAGTCTTTTGTTCTCAGATTTAGAAGTATGGAAATTATTAGAGTCAGTATATTTTCATAATTTTGGTACAGTGTAAAGAAAATTCTCATTTTAAAGAGTGGAGCTAGAAATTTTTAAAAATGGAAGTAATTTAAATCTCCTAAAAAGTAGCTGACTAAAGTATATTTTTACAAGTTCTATATAGAGAAGTATGCAACAGTGTACATAAAAATATCTAACCTGGGTCAAGAATTCTTTTTATGCATGCTTTCCCACTCATATACTAAATTTTCAGTCAGCGGTTTAAAATTATCATTATGCAATGTGATCCTAATAATAGGACATAAAGTAGGTAGAATAGAGATTGTTTTTTCTGGGTGTGGGTCAAATAGGCTAAGCTACCTAGTTAAGTTACACATGACTAGTATAGGTGAGGACTAGGCACAAGAACCACATCTACTGTGTACAAGCCCAGATCCATTTCTACTAAATGGCATGAACCATAGCAAAATAAAATCTGCAATACATGCTTTTATTAGTTTAATTACCTTTAAGATCATGAGATGCTTAGAGAATGATAGAAATTCTTATCAAATTCTGTCAAACTGTCATCTGTATTTGATCACATTTAATTCACAGCCCAGGGTAAGGTCATAATGAGACCTAAAGAGTTAAATCAGTCATCTGAAAAATAAAATGCAAACTCCTCACAGTTATGTTTATCTGTGCATATTAATAAAGTCAAGAGGTCAATGCCGAATTAAGATACCGTGCCAATTACTTAATTTTATTTTGCTGATTATTTACCAATCTAACAGCTCAAATAGCTCAGTAATCATCTCCTTATCTGCCTAATTTCACCTGCTCATTCTATCTGTCCTGGAGTTTCTTACTTAAAAATCATGAAATATTAAGGTTTGAAACTTCCTCTGGCCTAGGTAACAATCCACCTCCCAAATCTCCTTTTGTTTNAATCCTTTTATGGCCCAAGATAAACCATTTGGAGCCAAGGTTATCCCAAAATACATCTTATGGGTGAGGGGCCTGGTGCCATTCTAAGTTTTGAGACATTCCTTTCTTTCATTAACAGACTGCTGGTGACTATATAACATCCAGCTAAAGACTAGCAGGGGGGTACTCTTTCTGCCCTCCTCTGATGCCTATGTCAGAAGCTTTCTCTATCTCCTTTATATTTTAATAAACTTTACTACACAAAAGCTCTGAGCAATCAAGCTTCATCTCTGGCCCCGGATTGAATTCTTCTCCTCTAGGGTCCAAGAATCCCGGCGGTGAAATTCAACAACAATTTCAAAAGCAATCCTTATCAAATTATAAGTGGCATTTTGTACAAAAACAGAAAAGCTACTCTAAAATTCATGAGGTGAGGTGAAGTCGCTCAGTCGTGTCCAACTCTTTGCGACCCCGTGGNAATTTCAAAAGCAATCCTTATCAAATTATAAGTGGCATTTTGTACAAAAACAGAAAAGCTACTCTAAAATTCATGAGGTGAGGTGAAGTCGCTCAGTCGTGTCCAACTCTTTGCGACCCCGTGGACTGTAACCTACTAGGCTTCTCCATCCATGAGATTCTCCAGACAAGAATACTGGAGTGGATTGCCATTTCCTTCTCCAGGGATATTCCCAACCCAGGGATCAAACCCGTGTCTCCCGCATTGGAGGCAGATGCCTTAACCTCTGAGCCAGGAACCACAAATGACCATGAATAGCTAAATTAACCCCATGAAGAAGAACAAAATTGGAATCATCACATGTCTTGATTTCAAAATATACTGCATAGTTATAGAAAACAAAATAGTATGGTAATGGCAAAAAGACAGATATGTAGATCAGTGGAACAGACTAGAGAGCCCAGAAATAAATCTGTAAATATGTGGTCAAACAATATTTAATAAGGGTGCCAAAGATGCACAATGGAAAAAAGAACTGTCTCTACAACAAATGGTGTTTGGGGAACTAGATAACCATATAGAGAAGAATGAAATTGGACTCATATGTTATACTATACAGAAAAATCAATTCAAAATGGGTTAAGGACTTAAAAGACTTAAAATCATAAAACTCTCAGGAGAAAACTCTTTGTGATATTGGTCTTGGCAATGATTTCATGGATAAGACATTGAAACATAGGTATCTGAAACAAAAATAGACAATTATGACCACATCAAGCTAAAAAGTTTCTGTACAATAAAAGAAAAATAAACAGAGTAAAAGGTTACCCAGCAAATGGGAGAAAATATTCATAAATCATGTGTCTGATATCAATTTTCACAATATATAAGGAATACGTAGAACTCAGTAGCAAATAAATAAATAACCTGATATTTTAAAAAATTGGGCCAAGGTCTTAAATAGGTATTTCTCCAAAGAAGACATACATATGACCAACAGATAAATGAAAAGATGCTGACACTAGTCATCCAGGAAATGCAAATTAAAAGCACACAGAGCTATCACCTCACATCTGCCAGGATGGTAATAATCAGAAAGATAAAAGATAAGTGTTGGTGAGGTTGAGGAGAAACTGAAATTCTTGCACACTGCTGGTAGAATGCAAAATAATGCAGCCATTATAAAAAACAGCATGCCAGCTCCTTAAAAAATTAAGTATAGAACTATCACAGGATCTAGCAATCCCACCTCTAAATCCAAAAGAATGAAATCAGAATATTGAAGAGATAACTGTATTCCCATGTTCATTGAGGTGCTATTCACGATAGCCAAGATGAAGAAATAAGCAAGATATCCACTGACAGGTGAATGGATAAAGAAAATGTACACAATGGAATATTATTTAACCTTAAAAAAGAAGGAAATTCTACGGTGCTCAGCAGCAGGGATGAATCTTTCAACAGTATGCTTAGTGAAATAAGCCAGTCCCAGAAAGAAAAATGCTGCATTATTCCACTTATATGTGGTATCTGAGATAATCAGATTTGTAGAGTTGAAGAGCTGTTAGTGATTGTCAGAGGTCTGGTGGTGAGATGAAGAGTTACAATCAAGGGGCATAAAGGTGCAGTTACTCAAGAAAAATAAGCTCTAGAGATCTGCTGTATAACACTGTACATATAGTCAACAATGCTATTGTACCAAACACTTAAAACAGTTAAGATGGTAGATACAGTATTAAATTGCTTATCATGATAAAATAACATAATATAGAAGACATTATATAGCTTTGCTGTCTTAGAATCATGGCAAATGGAATATGTAACATTGGGTCATTTTTTGCATTGAAGTGAAAAGAAAAATTTGCTTAGTAAATGAAATAAACCCTTATTCCTAAGCTCCTTGTCGCAATGCCCTTCTCAGGCCATGGCTGACATACAAGGTTAGCATGCTTATGAAAAAAATGCATTTGTTTTACCCATAAGTGAAGCATTGTTTCTGTTTGCTAAGAAGTTTTTAAAAAGAAGAAATTAAAAAAAAAGATTCAGGAGAGTGAAGGTGTCTGAGCAAGGTATCAAATGCAGAAGTTTCAAAAAAAGAGAGAAATGAAGCAGTGGACTATATTCCTTCTGTTTTATTCTAGAGAGAAGCATTAATGCCAAAATGTTTAAAATGATTCAGATAAATTTCTATCCAAAAGTGATCTAATGCATCACATGACCTGAAGAATTTCATAACACTAGAGTTTTAAGTGCAAACTGTACTTACTGTTACTGTATGGCATATTGAATGGCATAGAGCAGGTACACGGTAACTATTTAAATGTTAAATTCATACTAGCCACACTATTGAGGGAAAGAGTGAGAGGTTGGGCCTAACTAATTCTAAAATAGGTCGTGCAGGATGTTGATCAATGCCCTTTGAAAAGAATTGGTCTATTGTCAAATTATCTTGTGAACCCCTGTATTAAATGGACTCAGGTTCCTTTATTGATGGACCACAGAGAAGGCTTCATAAATTAAATGCTCTCTCTCTCCATGTATGTACACATATGTTTCAGAAATGGGATATATAAAAACAGTAGAACTTATTTGAACATAAAACAACTTTTGGCAGGATTCTGATGGCAACATTTTTCCTTAGAACAGATGCTTGGGAAACTGGTCTAAATTTGCGCTATTTTTAATTCGAATTCCCAATTCCATTTTTGTTTTCAAAGAGATGGGTGTTATTTGTTGATAGGCTTCAACTAAACTTTTAGTTTTAGCCACCTTTTCCTGTGGCTATAAGATAGAATTGTGCTTGTCAGTTCAGTGAAAAATTTATGTCCCCTTTCTCAGTTCTAAATATCTTCTTTGGTGTATTCTCAAGTTTGAGGACTAACTCACTGATATGACTGAGCACTTTTGATTTTCTTTGAGTACTTTTATAATACAGAATTATTATCCTTTAGAAACATTTTCAAGACTATTTGTAAGAAGGAAAGTTCTCTCTGGATGTTTAAACACATGCGTCCAAATGTATGCAGTTAATTTTCCTACTTTATTGCAAGTTTGTTGTCAAAAGGAGTGGTCATTATCCTTAGACGAAATGGGTAGGGACAAATTTTGTATATTGCTTTATCCAAAGGAAAGGAATCAGAGTGTTTCTAGGCAAACACCATAAAAATCTCCTGCATTAAACAGAGAAAAGGGCTCATTTCTTGAACAGTATTTTCAAAGCTTAACCTCATGTTTTAACAACCCCAGATGACTTATGTTTCTGGCTTTCATGTTTGCTGGTTAGCTTTCAATGCCTGAATTCACAGAAATGAGAGATGGAAAAAACCCCAACAGGTCACCCAGTTTATTTCTCTAAAGAAATTAGCAGAGGAATCTCAATGTAGTCTCATAATGTAGTCTGATGGGTGGTAGGGAGCTACATTTTAAAGTCAGAAAAATTGGGGTCAATTTCAATCCTAGGATGAATTTAGATCCCACCAAAAGCTTTCCATATCTTATCTCTGCTTTATATATGTGTGTGTGTGTGTACATATATTCATAAACTGACCAACTGAGCCTGACACATTCTGACTCTTTACCATTGAAACATCAGGAGAAGGGACGATAAGGAAGAAGTGGGACTACCCTGGTGGTGCAATGGATAAGAATCCACCTGCCAATGCAGGACACACAGGTTCTTTTTTCTTTTTTATGGTGATGGTTATTTAGTTGCTAAGTCATATCTGACTCTTTGAGACCCCCTGGACTGTAGCCTACCACGATCCTCTGTCCATTGGATTTCCCAGGCAAGAATACTGAAATGGGTTGCCATTTCCTTCTCCAAGGGATTTTCCTGACTTTATGTATTTTTTATTTTTGGCTGTGCTGGGTCTTTGTTGCTGCACAGGCTTTTCTCTAGTTGTAGACAGTGGGGGCTACTATCAGGTTGTGATGCTCAGGCTTCTCATCGCAGTGGCTCCTCTTGTTGTGGGGCAGGGGCTCTCGTAGTTGTGGCTCCTGGCTCTAGAGCACAGGCTCAATAGTTGTGGCTGTGGCACACGTTTAATTGCTCCATGGCCTAGATGCTCTTCCTGAATCATGGATGGAACCCATGTCTCCTGCATTGGCAGGTGGATTCTTTGCCACTGAGCCACCAGGGAGTCCCCAGGGACACAAGTTTGATTCCTGCTCTGGGAAGATTCCACATGCTACGGAGCAACTAAGCCAGTGTGCCACAACTACCGAGCCCACAGGCTGCAGCTGCTAAAGCTCGCCCACTCTAAGGCCTGCTCTAGGAGCAGCTGGAGCTTAAGTAGGACTCTTTCAACGTCAGTGGTGAAATTGTTCTCTCTCTATGAACCACGATTTCCAGGCTCACAGATATTAGAATTTTAAGGACAGAAAACAAATTCCTCATGTGGGTTAAAAAATATAATAGAGCCACTTTTGTTTTATTCTTCCTATTGGAGACCTACCAGTATAAAATGCATGATGGTTTAAGAGAAGACTCTACACATGGACATCTCCAGATGGTCAACACCAAAATCAGATTGATTATATTCTTTGCAGCCAAAAATGGAGAAGCTCAATACAGTCAGCAAAAACAAGACTGGGAGCAGACTGTGGCTCGGATCATGAACTCCTTATTGCCAAATTCAGACTTAAATTGAAGAAAGTGGGGGAAACCACTAGACCATTCAGGTATGACCTAAATAAAATCCCTTATGACTATACAGTGGAAGTGAGAAATAGATTTAAGGGACTAGATCTGATAGAGTGCCTGATGAACTATGGATGGAAGTTAATGACATTATCCAGGAGACAGGAATCAAGACCATCCCCAAGAAAAAGAAATGCAAAAAATCAAAATGGCTGTCTGAGGAGGACTTACAAATATCTGTGAAAAGAAGGGGAGTGAAAAGCAGAGGAGAAAAGGAAAGATATAAGCATCTGAATGCAAAGTTCCAAAGAATAGCAAGAAGAGATAAGAAAGCCTTCCTCAGCAATTAATGCAAAGAAATAGAGGAAAACAATAGAATGGGAAAGACTAGAGATCTCTTCAAGAAAATTAGAGATGCCAAGGGAACATTTCATGTAAAGATGGATTCACTAAAGGACAGAAATGATAGGGACTTAACAGAAGCAGAAGATATTAAGACGTGGCAAGAATACACAGAAGAACTGTACAAAAAAGATCTTCATGACCCAGATAATCACCATGGTGTGGTCACTCACCTAGAGCCAGATATCCTGGAATGTGAAGTCAAGTGGGCTTTAGGAAGCATCACTACAAACAAAGCTAGTGGAGGTGATGGGATTCCAGTTGAGCTATTTCAAATCCTGAAAGATGATGCTGTGATAGTGCTGCACTCAATATGCCAGCAAATTTGGAAAACAGCAATGGCCACAGGATTGGAAAAGGTCAGTTTTCATTCCAATCTCAAAGAAAGGCAATGCGAAGAATGCTCAAACTACTGCACAACTGCACTCATCTCACATGCTAGTAAAGTAATGCTCAAAATTCTCCAAGCCAGGCTTCAGCAATACATAAACCGTGAACTTCCAGATGTTCAAGCTGGTTTTAGAAAAAGCAGAGGAACCAGAGGTCAAATTGCCAACATCCATTGGATCATGGGAAAAGCAAGAGAGTTCCAGGAAAAATATCTATTTCTGCTTTATTGACTATGCCAAAGCCTTTATGTGGATCACAACAAACTGTGGAAAATTCTGAAAGAGATGGGACTACCAGACCACCTGACCTGCCTCTTGAGAAACGTGTATGCAGGTCGTGAAGCAACAGTTCGAACTGGACATGGAACAACAGACTGGTTCCAAATAGGAAAAGGAGTACATCAAGGCTGTATATTGTCACCCTGCTTATTTAACTTACATGCAGAGTGCATCATGAGAAATGCTAGGCTGCTTGAAGCACAAGCTGGAATTAAGACTGCCGGGAGAAATATCAATAACCTCAGATATGCAGATGATACCGCCTTTATGGCAGAAAGTGAAGAAGAACAAAAGAGCCTCTTGATGAAAGTGAAAGAGAAGAGTGAAAAAATTTGCTTAAAGCTCAGCATTCAGAAAACAAAGATAATGGCATCCAGTCCCATCACTTCATGGCAAATAGATATAGAAACAGTGAAAACAGTGGCTGACTTTATTTTTTGGGCTCTAAAATCACTGCAGATGGTGACTGCAGCCATGAAATTAAAAGATGCTTGCTCCTTGGGAAAAAAGCTATGACCACCCTAGACAGCATATTCAAAAGCAGAGACATTACTTTGCCAACAAAGGTCCATCTAGTCAAGGCTATGGTTTTTCCTGTGGTCATGTATGGATGTGAGAGTTAGACTGTGAAGAAAGCTGAGCACTGAAGAATTGATGCTTTTAAACTGTGGTGTTGGAGAAGACTCTTGAGAGTCCCTTGGATTGCAAGGAGATCCAACCAGTCCATCTTAAAGGAGATCGGTCCTGGGTGTTCTTTGGAAGGACTGATGCTGAAGCTGAAACTCCAATACTGTGGCTACCTCATGCAAAGAGTTGACTCATTGGAAAAGACTCTGATGCTGGGAGGGATTGGGGGCAGTAGGAGAAGGGGACGACAGAGGATGAGATGGCTGGATGGCATCACTGACTTGATGGACATGAGTTTGGATAAACTCTGGAAGTGGATGATGGACAGGGAGGCCTGGTGTGCTTTGATTCATGGGCTTGCAAAGAGTCGGACACAACTGAGTGACTGAACTGAATTGAGCTGAACTCCTTGGAAGGAAAGTTATGACCAACCTAGATAGCATATTAAAAAGCAGAGACATTACTTTGCCAACAAAGGTCCATCTCATCAATGCTGTAGCTTTTCCAATGGTCATGTATGGATGTCAGATTAGAACTGTAAAGAAAGCTGAGCACTGAAGAATTGATGCTTTTCAACTGTGGTTTTGGGGAAGACTCTTGAGAGTCCCTTGGACTGCAAGGAGATCCAACCAGTCCATCCTAAAGTCCTGGGTGTTCATTGGAAGGACTGATGTTGAAGCTGAAACTCCAGTACTTTGGCCACCTGATGGGAAGAGCTGACTCATTTGAAAAGACTCTGATGCTGGGAAATATTGAGGGCAGGAGGAGAAGGGCATGATAGAGGCTGAGCTGGTTGGATGGCATCATTGACTCAATGGACATGGGTTTGGGTGGATGCCGGGAGTTGGTGATGGACAGGGAGGCCTGGCGTGCTGCAGTTCATGGGGTCGCAAAGAGTAGGACATGACTGAGTGACTGAACTGAACTGAACTTAGGGTGTATGACATATTCCAGATACAAGTGCCCCATTCTTTTAGGAAAAGCAGAGTAGATTAATATATTCATTCTGAATTAGCTTCAATTGCCAAGGTTTTTTACTGGGGGAGAAGAGGCATGGAAGGAGGTATATCTGGTGATAGAGAGATAACAATGTCTGGGTTTCAGAGAAGGGCCATATGGGATGAATTTGGACCCTACTTCACAAGTGAAAACTCAGAGACAATCTAGGCAGTGTTTTAGAATTTCAAATCAAAATGAGCTTGAGGTAGAATTTACTCTCATTTCAACTTCCTTGTCTCTCAAGTGATAAAGAATCCACCTGCCAATGCAGGGACATGATTTCACCCCTGGTCTAGGGAGATCCCACATGCTACAGAGTAACTAAACCTGTGGGCCACAACTACTGAGCGTGAGCAAGCCTGTGAACCACAGCAAAGATTAGCCCCCACTCTCCACAAGCAGAGAAAGACCGTGTGGTGCAATCCAATGACAACCAGCACTGCCAAAAATGAGTAATAAGTAAATTAAACAAACAAACAAACAAAAAAGCATTTATTCTCGTTAAGAGTTCTATAAGGGCTTCCCTGGTGGCTCAGACAGTAAAGAATCTGTAATATTGTTGCCAAAATCACAAGCCCGTGTGTTGGACGCACAGTGAGGCCCATCAATACTAAACATTAGAGTTTGGAACAGAGAGGTTTATTTCAGATTCGTACAAGGAGATGGGTGGCTCCTGCCCTAAGAACCCTGAAGTTACTGAAAGCTTCCAGCAAGTCCCTTTAAAGGCAAAGGTGAGGGAAGGGCGTGGTTAATTGCGGCAGACTTCTCGGTGTCAGACCGTTTTTTCTTGAGGTCTGGTCACGGTCGATGTTCCTGTAAATCTCTACCAGAGGAATGTTATTCTCTGTCCTGACCAGAAAAGGCAAAGCCCCAAGGCACAACTCCCGCACTCCGAGGTCCCAGTTCTGGTTAAGAGGAGGCAGATCTTAGTTGGCAGCTCCTTCAGGGCCAGGTTCCCACATCCTGCCCAGCTGTCATCTTTGAGGGAGCCAGGCATCCAACCCAACTGGCCCTTAGTCTCCTCAAGCTGCCCAAATGAGGAGACCAGGTCTCACAAACTGTGACCCAGACAGACGGCCACTGCTAGAAGGTCACAGAGACAGGGATGGGGGAGAGGTTCACCACTCCTCAAGGCTAGTGGTGGGCCTTAGTCAGGGCTCTGGAGCCCCCAGCATGTCGTCCCCAGTCTGATCCCCAGGCCCCCCGGCTCACCCACTGGCCCAAGGCTGGGTGAGCTGGAGAGCCTCCAGGAGAAGGCCTGAATCTGCCTCTTAACTTACTTTCCACCTGATGACCACAACACCACTGACCCTTGACTGAGTCATTTCCTCAGTTGTTCCCCATTGACCATTAACAGTGGGCAGGCCCCACTGCAATACTGACCAAAAGCTGAGCAGGACAGCTAATGGCCACTCACTGAGAGTTGGTTGCCTGTGGGAGGGGCCCACTGAGGCACCTGAATAATGACTGAGCAAGACCTGTTGCCTAGTGACAGGAAGCAGAATAATGAGGCACAGCAATGGCTACCTCCTAAGGGCTGAGCTCATCCTGATCTGTTACAATGTGACAAAGAACTGAGCCAGAAGTGGTAAGATGGAGAAGTTGAAGGAAAGTCTACTAATGATGGATAATCATGGTGCTCAAAAATTCAGAGTAGAACATCAGTATTACTTGCAGATTTCTATTATTGAAAAGGTAGATGTATGAATGAAAATTAAAAGATGCTTACTCCTTGGAAGAAAAGTTATGACCAACCTAGACAGCATATTAAAAAGCAGAGCCATTACTTTGCCAACAAAGTTCTGTCTAGTCAAGGCTATGGTTTTTCCAGGGGTCATGTATGGATGTGGGAATTGGACTCTAAAGAAAGCTGAGTGCCAAAGAATTGATACTTTCGATCTGTGATGTTGGAGAAGACTCTTGAGAGTCTCTTGGACTGCAAAGAGATCCAACCAGTCCATCCTAAAGGAAATCAGTCCTGAATATTCTTTGGAAGTGTTAGGGGAAGCACACTGATTGAAACCGTCCACCCTGGCCAGGCACCATAGTAACCATTTGCATGAGTTGTTTTATGACAGGAGATCCTGATAAGGAATACGGAACTAATAAGCCACCACCAACTGGAAGAGTTCTGGAAAGGTCTAAAGGAGACACTGCGTGTCCACCCACTTCCCGGAATCCCTCTTGCTAGCATCCATCTTGGCTGAGCGATGCGTGCACCACCAGGAAAGACTCTGAATTAGAATGATTGGCCAAAGACCACCCGGAAACTAATCCCATCACCATAAAACCTGAGACTGTGAGCCACGTGGCAGAGCAGTTCTCCTGGGTTTCCTTACCCTACTGCTCTCCACCCGGATGCCCTTTCCCAATAAAATCTCTTGCTTTGTCAGCACATGTGTCTCCTCAGACAATTCATTTCTGAGTGTTAGACAAGAGCCCAGTTTCGGGCCCTGGAAGGGGTCTCTCTTCCTGCAACAGAAGGACTGATGTTGAAGCTGAAAGTCCAACACTTTGGCCACCTGATGCAAGGAGCTGACTCATTTGATGCTGGGGAAGATTGAAGGTGGAAGGAGAAGGGGACGACAGAGGCATCACTGACTCAGTGGACATGAATTTGAGTAAACTTTGAGAGTTGGTGATGGACAGGGAGGCCTGGTGTGCTGCAGTCTGTGGGGTCACAAAGACTTGGACACAGCTGAGTGACTAAACTGAACTGAACTGATGATTGAAAATAGTGCTTGAACATACTACTACTATGTAAGTATTTACATTTAACTCCATTCTATTATGGATATTTTATTATGATACAAACGTGTGGCTATAAGAATCCTAAGCCTAGTTGAGCATGAAAGCTAAGATCATATATTTTCCTAAAATCCTGTCTTGATCTTCTGAAACTGCATATTTTGTCAGCATAGGTAGAAGAGAGGAAGAATGGCATGGGTACAAGCTGGCCAGTGCTACCAATAGTCTTTTGTTATAAGACTGCCTTCAAGATATAAATGAGACTCTCCAAAGAGGAATTGTCTTGTCATTTCTTAAGATCCTGAGTATGGTGCTTTATAGTAATAGTAATAGTACAATAAAAAATAACAGAAGAAATACTTCACACTTACTAGCATTTACTCTATGTTAGGCAGTATTTCAGGCATTTTTACATATATTCATTTATTTAATATTTACAACTGTAAGGTGGGAACTAAAATCATCTTATTTGACATAAGAAAACTGAGGTACAGCAAGATGAATTAATGGAGAATTTCAGAGTTCCAAGTGGTGGAACTGGGAGACCCAATTCTGTAGTTTTTATAATTATCAAATGCTATGCTAAAATGCTAAATTGCTTTTATGGGATGGGAGCAGAATATCTTGTCTGTGTTTAAATACTCTTTGGTTCCCAGGATTTACTACTCCCATGAAAGGACTTACCAAGATCATGAAAGGGAAATAGTAAGACCTGTGAGCTGTCACTTTCTCTGTCTTAGTTCTGGAAAAAACAGAATATACCAAAAAAGAAATGGAACTGAGAACGTAGATAGATAGAATTCTGACTGAGGTGGAAATTACATTTAAAATAGCTTTATCAGATGCAGAAGTGTGACTATACTCAATTGAGATTGGTACAAATATATGGACCGTTTGTTTATAACCCTTTAAAAATTGACTTAAAGGCTTATATTTTTATAAGGTCAATACAAGCGAATTTCTTGAGAGGATAGAATTACCTGTCCTTGGAATAGTCATTTAGTCTCTTAGCTCTCAAATTACTCAGTTAAAAGGAAGGAGTTGAATTAGGTTATTGCTGAGCTCCTTGCCAGCTCAAAAACTATGAATTTAGTGTTGTATAATGTATTAAGAGGTCTGGCACTTAAGGACCTAGGGCCCCCACTTTATTATCTAAATGATGATCATATATCTGGTTCCTGGAACTTTAAGTCTTGTAAGTTAGAGTGTGCATGCTAAGTTGCTTCAGTTGTGTCTGACTCTTTGTGACCCAGTGGACTGTAGCCCACCAGACTCCTCTGTCCATGGGATTTTCCAGGCAAGAACACTGGGGTGGGCTGCCATTTGCTTCTCCAGGAGATTTTCCCAACCCAGGGATTGAACCCTCATCTCCTGCATTGGCTGGTGGATTTTTTACCACT
>SJYW01037206.1:286029-312902 GCA_006410735.1 Raphicerus campestris | reverse complement strand
CTCTTCCTGCAACAGAAGGACTGATGTTGAAGCTGAAAGTCCAACACTTTGGCTACCTGATGCAAGGAGCTGACTCATTTGATGCTGGGGAAAATTGAAGGTGGAAGGAGAAGGGGACGACAGAGGCATCACTGACTCAGTGGACATGAATTTGAGTAAACTTTGAGAGTTGGTGATGGACAGGGAGGCCTGGTGTGCTGCAGTCTGTGGGGTCACAAAGACTTGGACACAGCTGAGTGACTAAACTGAACTGAACTGATGATTGAAAATAGTGCTTGAACATACTACTACTATGTAAGTATTTACATTTAACTCCATTCTATTATGGATATTTTATTATGATACAAACGTGTGGCTATAAGAATCCCAAGCCTAGTTGAGCATGAAAGCTAAGATCATACATTTTCCTAAAATCCTGTCTTGATCTTCTGAAACTGCATATTTTGTCAGCATAGGTAGAAGAGAGGAAGAATGGCATGGGTACAAGCTGGCCAGTGCTACCAATAGTCTTTTGTTATAAGACTGCCTTCAAGATATAAATGAGACTCTCCAAAGAGGAATTGTCTTGTCATTTCTTAAGATCCTGAGTATAGTGCTTTATAGTAATAGTAATAGTACAATAAAAAATAACAGAAGAAATACTTCACACTTACTAGCATTTACTCTATGTTAGGCAGTATTTCAGGCATTTTTACATATATTCATTTATTTAATATTTACAACTGTAAGGTGGGAACTAAAATCATCTTATTTGACATAAGAAAACTGAGGTACAGCAAGATGAATTAATGGAGAATTTCAGAGTTCCAAGTGGTGGAACTGGGAGACCCAATTCTGTAGTTTTTATAATTATCAAATGCTATGCTAAAATGCTAAATTGCTTTTATGGGATGGGAGCAGAATATCTTGTCTGTGTTTAAACACTCTTTGGTTCCCAGGATTTACTACTCCCATGAAAGGACTTACCAAGATCATGAAAGGGAAATAGTAAGACCTGTGAGCTGTCACTTTCTCTGTCTTAGTTCTGGAAAAAACAGAATATACCAAAAAAGAAATGGAACTGAGAACGTAGATAGATAGAATTCTGACTGAGGTGGAAATTACATTTAAAATAGCTTTATCAGATGCAGAAGTGTGACTATACTCAATTGAGATTGGTACAAATATATGGACCATTTGTTTATAACCCTTTAAAAATTGACTTAAAGGCTTATATTTTTATAAGGTCAATACAAGCGAATTTCTTGAGAGGATAGAATTTCCTGTCCTTGGAATAGTCATTTAGTCTCTTAGCTCTCAAATTACTCAGTTAAAAGGAAGGAGTTGAATTAGGTTATTGCTGAGCTCCTTGCCAGCTCAAAAACTATGAATTTAGTGTTGTATAATGTATTAAGAGGTCTGGCACTTAAGGACCTAGGGCCCCCACTTTATTATCTAAATGATGATCATATATCTGGTTCCTGGAACTTTAAGTCTTGTTAGAGTGGGCATGCTAAGTTGCTTCAGTTGTGTCTGACTCTTTGTGACCCAGTGGACTGTAGCCCACCAGACTCCTCTGTCCATGGGATTTTCCAGGCAAGAACACTGGGGTGGGCTGCCATTTGCTTCTCCAGGAGATCTTCCCAGCCCAGGGATTGAACCCTCATCTCCTGCATTGGCTGGTGGATTTTTTACCACTAAACCATCATGGAAGCAAACAGTCACCATAACTGTATCCAATATGTTTAAAAAAGTTGAGACATGGAGAATATTAAAACACCTATACCAAACTTCTAGAGATGAAAACTATAATGACTAAGATGAAAAATACATTCAATAGGATTAACAGTAAATTATACATTGCTGGAGAAAGAAATGGCAACCCACTCCACTGTTCTTGCCTGGAGAATCCCAGGGACAGGGGAGCCTGGTGAGCTGCCGTCTATGGAGTCGCACAGAGTCGGACATGACTGAAGCGACTTAGCAGTAGCAGCAGCAGCATACACTGCTGAAGATAAAGTTGGTAAACTTATAGATAACATTAGGAGAAACCATAAAAATGAAACAATAAAGAAAAAACAACTTATAAAAATGAAAATAATTTGATGGAGTTATGGAAAAACTGCCAGTGATTAATGTGCATGTCACTTCAATCTCCAAAGGAGGAATGAAGGAGTGAAAATTTTTGAAGAAATAATGACTGAAAATTTTCTAAATCCGATGCATTTCAAAAATTCAATAAACCCCAGAATAAGAAAAACAGACCAGACCACACCAACATGCATTTACTACACTATCTTCAGAAAGTTAGCTCTTTGAGTTTCAATTTTATCATCTAAGAATACTTATTTTCTGCATTGTTCTAAGACCTAATGAATTAGAGCTTGCAAAAAAGCTTAGAAAGTTGTAAAACACCCATCACTATATTAATACAATGATAGTTGAAATTATACAACACATTATTGTGATGAATCAGTTTCAAAATTGTCTAATTACGCCCCATGACTGTCAGTCTCTTTTCTTCTGCTTTCATTGAATTACCCTTTACNTAATGACTGAAAATTTTCTAAATCCGATGCATTTCAAAAATTCAATAAACCCCAGAATAAGAAAAACAGACCAGACCACACCAACATGCATTTACTACACTATCTTCAGAAAGTTAGCTCTTTGAGTTTCAATTTTATCATCTAAGAATACTTATTTTCTGCATTGTTCTAAGACCTAATGAATTAGAGCTTGCAAAAAAGCTTAGAAAGTTGTAAAACACCCATCACTATATTAATACGATGATAGTTGAAATTATACAACACATTATTGTGATGAATCAGTTTCAAAATTGTCTAATTACTCCCCATGACTGTCAGTCTCTTTTCTTCTGCTTTCATTGAATTACCCTTTACAGCCAGAACATAGCACCAAGGTTATAGAGAGAAAAGAAATTGCAGTTACAGTGCCTGCCGTCCAAGAATTTACCATAATGTTAGGCAAATATACATAAAAGAAATTTAATCAAAACATGAATTGAACAATATCATTGCACTTGAATCTTTGTATACATTCATTCTCAACATGAAATATAGTTGATTTACAATGTTGTGCCAGTCACTGCTCTACAGCAAAGTGAGTTTACATGAATCTTGAGGGGCTGGATGCTGGCTTGAGTAGCGTGATGGGAGCTGGGTGGATTTAACCATTATAGATTTCATAAAGTGCTTGAATCTTAAGCTGGGTTTTGGAGGCTTAGAAAGATACTGCACTAAAGCAATGAAGGCAGTGGGCCTATTGGAAGGAATGGATGTAGAGATGGACACGAACCAGTCTTCAGGGCAGAGAAGAACAAGGTCTGAATGGGGATTGAGAAATCCTGGATTTTGTCCCTAGTCTCCCCCAAGCAGGAGACTCTGCAGCCTCCTCATTGGCAAATCAGATTGAAAAGAGCTCTAGTATTTTGTATGGCTCCAAAATCCGGGTTCACATCCTCTAAAAATGTGGAGTGGTTTTGGAAGCACACATATTTTCTTGGTTCCAGTAAGAGTCAAAACTGTAGTCTCTTAGGATATGATAATATTCAGATAAGGGTGATGAGCCAGGGTACAGAATCTAGAATCCACACAGAACGAATTTAGGAGCCATTTAAATTCTGGGAGCAGGAAAATCACATGGTCCATCATCTATGATGTTTGAAAATCCTGGAAAACACATAATAAGAAGCAGCCATTCACTGATACAAAGGTAGAGAGAGTCTAGACAAACTACAGCTGGGCAAGTGTCTTCTAAGGTTAGTTTTTCCTGTATACCGAAACAGCATTAGAACATGATGAACAGAATCGCCTGTTCTGGGCTAGGTGGGCCTTGATTGAAATATCTCAGTATTTTCCCAGAAGAAATCAGACTCAAAATATAAGTATCCAATCAGAAGTTTATTATGGAAGAATCACACATCTTAACTCCCCCTTGACCTTCACTCCGCTTCATTTTCATTACTTTTCAACCTGTGGGCAAGAAAGAGGGATGCAGCCAGACAAGAACATTTAAGGAAGAATTAAGCGATTCGTATGTTTCTATATAGTTCAGTAATGCTACTGCAAGGGAATACAAAACCAGGCACCAGGCTCTGGAAAGAAAGAGACTTTTGTCCAGTCTCATTTGGCCCCTCGGCGCTGCCGGAAATAACGGTCGTAGGCAGCATTGTATCCATACACCATGGCATAGCGTTCGCAGAGTTTGAAGTCATCACAAGCTTCCCGGTTGAGCTCGTACTGAGGCTTGTTGAGTTCTCGGATTCTAGAAAGTGAGAAAAAATAAGAAGCCAAAATTGAGAGGCATAAAGGAAGTGGAGAAGCAAGAAAAAAAGAATGCGAAAATATCTTGGAGAGATCCCATAGTGTTAGTGGCTCAGGTGTGTCTCTTTGTGACCCCATGCACTGTAGCCAGCCAGGTTCCTCTGTCCATGGAATTTTCCAGGCAAGAATACTGGAATGGGTAGCCATTCCCTTCTCCAGGGGATCTTCCTGACTCAGGAATCAAACCGCGGTCTCCTTCACTGCAGGTGGATTCTTTACAATCTGAGTCACTAGGGATTCCCCTAAGATGAGATATTTACAGAACAAGGAGGAAAGGTGAAAGAGGGGGAATTTTCTTTTACAATAAAAATAGAAATTTTCTGTCTTTCCTCCTTTACCTCCTCCCTCCCTCTCCTTTCTGGGCCGTTCACAAAATAGTCTTCTAGAAATTCAGTNGGAGAAAGAAATGGCAACCCACTCCACTGTTCTTGCCTGGAGAATCCCAGGGACAGGGGAGCCTGGTGAGCTGCCGTCTATGGAGTCGCACAGAGTCGGACATGACTGAAGCGACTTAGCAGTAGCAGCAGCAGCATACACTGCTGAAGATAAAGTTGGTAAACTTATAGATAACATTAGGAGAAACCATAAAAATGAAACAATAAAGAAAAAACAACTTATAAAAATGAAAATAATTTGATGGAGTTATGGAAAAACTGCCAGTGATTAATGTGCATGTCACTTCAATCTCCAAAGGAGGAATGAAGGAGTGAAAATTTTTGAAGAAATAATGACTGAAAATTTTCTAAATCCGATGCATTTCAAAAATTCAATAAACCCCAGAATAAGAAAAACAGACCAGACCACACCAACATGCATTTACTACACTATCTTCAGAAAGTTAGCTCTTTGAGTTTCAATTTTATCATCTAAGAATACTTATTTTCTGCATTGTTCTAAGACCTAATGAATTAGAGCTTGCAAAAAAGCTTAGAAAGTTGTAAAACACCCATCACTATATTAATACAATGATAGTTGAAATTATACAACACATTATTGTGATGAATCAGTTTCAAAATTGTCTAATTACGCCCCATGACTGTCAGTCTCTTTTCTTCTGCTTTCATTGAATTACCCTTTACAGCCAGAACATAGCACCAAGTTTATAGAGAGAAAAGAAATTGCAGTTACAGTGCCTGCCGTCCAAGAATTTACCATAATGTTAGGCAAATATACATGAAAGAAATTTAATCAAAACATGAATTGAACAATATCATTGCACTTGAATCTTTGTATACATTCATTCTCAACATGAAATATAGTTGATTTACAATGTTGTGCCAGTCACTGCTCTACAGCAAAGTGAGTTTACATGAATCTTGAGGGGCTGGATGCTGGCTTGAGTAGCGTGATGGGAGCTGGGTGGATTTAACCATTATAGATTTCATAAAGTGCTTGAATCTTAAGCTGGGTTTTGGAGGCTTAGAAAGATACTGCACTAAAGCAATGAAGGCAGTGGGCCTATTGGAAGGAATGGATGTAGAGATGGACACGAACCAGTCTTCAGGGCAGAGAAGAACAAGGTCTGAATGGGGATTGAGAAATCCTGGATTTTGTCCCTAGTCTCCCCCAAGCAGGAGACTCTGCAGCCTCCTCATTGGCAAATCAGATTGAAAAGAGCTCTAGTATTTTGTATGGCTCCAAAATCCGGGTTCACATCCTCTAAAAATGTGGAGTGGTTTTGGAAGCACACATATTTTCTTGGTTCCAGTAAGAGTCAAAACTGTAGTCTCTTAGGATATGATAATATTCAGATAAGGGTGATGAGCCAGGGTACAGAATCTAGAATCCACACAGAACGAATTTAGGAGCCATTTAAATTCTGGGAGCAGGAAAATCACATGGTCCATCATCTATGATGTTTGAAAATCCTGGAAAACACATAATAAGAAGCAGCCATTCACTGATACAAAGGTAGAGAGAGTCTAGACAAACTACAGCTGGGCAAGTGTCTTCTAAGGTTAGTTTTTCCTGTATACCGAAACAGCATTAGAACATGATGAACAGAATCGCCTGTTCTGGGCTAGGTGGGCCTTGATTGAAATATCTCAGTATTTTCCCAGAAGAAATCAGACTCAAAATATAAGTATCCAATCAGAAGTTTATTATGGAAGAATCACACATCTTAACTCCCCCTTGACCTTCACTCCGCTTCATTTTCATTACTTTTCAACCTGTGGGCAAGAAAGAGGGATGCAGCCAGACAAGAACATTTAAGGAAGAATTAAGCGATTCGTATGTTTCTATATAGTTCAGTAATGCTACTGCAAGGGAATACAAAACCAGGCACCAGGCTCTGGAAAGAAAGAGACTTTTGTCCAGTCTCATTTGGCCCCTCGGCGCTGCCGGAAATAACGGTCGTAGGCAGCATTGTATCCATACACCATGGCATAGCGTTCGCAGAGTTTGAAGTCATCACAAGCTTCCCGGTTGAGCTCGTACTGAGGCTTGTTGAGTTCTCGGATTCTAGAAAGTGAGAAAAAATAAGAAGCCAAAATTGAGAGGCATAAAGGAAGTGGAGAAGCAAGAAAAAAAGAATGCGAAAATATCTTGGAGAGATCCCATAGTGTTAGTGGCTCAGGTGTGTCTCTTTGTGACCCCATGCACTGTAGCCAGCCAGGTTCCTCTGTCCATGGAATTTTCCAGGCAAGAATACTGGAATGGGTAGCCATTCCCTTCTCCAGGGGATCTTCCTGACTCAGGAATCAAACCGCGGTCTCCTTCACTGCAGGTGGATTCTTTACAATCTGAGTCACTAGGGATTCCCCTAAGATGAGATATTTACAGAACAAGGAGGAAAGGTGAAAGAGGGGGAATTTTCTTTTACAATAAAAATAGAAATTTTCTGTCTTTCCTCCTTTACCTCCTCCCTCCCTCTCCTTTCTGGGCCGTTCACAAAATAGTCTTCTAGAAATTCAGTTGTTTTTGTACATTGTTTTAAAATTCTTTGATTTTGGAATATACTTAGAAATAATATATATGATCGGAAAAAAAAAAAATCCATTTTCTCTCTCCATTCAGATCTGGGAATAATGATCTCCCCCACCAGGTGTCATCACCTACCTCTCTTGGGCTTTCGCTCTCCATCTCTGCTGTGGTGATATAAAGGTGTTAGCGTTTCTCCTGTTAATGAAGGGATCTTAAAACAGAAAATAGGTGGAGTTTTAGGCAATTGGCCATTGATAATATTTCCATGAATATGTTCTGACACAAGTATATTTGAAAGCTCACTCATTCATTTATGCATTTTATTTAACTATGAAAATTAGTTTCATAGTTTCATAAATATGAAGAGTAGAGGGAGAGATAAAGCAAATTTCCTAAACTGCCTGATCCAAAGAAATTAATAACCTACATGTGGGTTACTAGAGACTTGGCACACAGGCTACAATAGACCTTGCTTGTTTATTTTGCTTTGGGTCATCATTTTGTCTTTCTCGATTTTGGTATTTCTACTCAAGTGTATTTTTCATTCCTGCGAGGAGAAATCCTCTTTGTCCTGAGGTCTTAAAACATAATTTTAGATTTTCAGTAAATGAGCAGTTTAAACATCATAAAATAATAAACAAATTAAAGATGAGCATGATATTTATTTCTCTACTCAGTCTTTATAAGCTGATATTCAATAGTGTCCAACAGAATGCTGGTGTCTGTGGTCTCGCAGCTGACTTGGCCTCCAAGCCTGTACTTTCTCATTTTCCATCTGTGTGGTTGTTGTGGTGCCAACTTAAGATTTCCAAATGAGATTTTATGGTTCCTAAGTATGTCGAAAGCATACTTGCCATCTTACAAATTTAAAAATTGCTCATCTGGTGATTTTTTTTATAGTCATTGACTTTAAAAATTTACTTTATTTTTCCAAAAGATACCCTCTTTTTCCTCTCTGTTATAGGTATTATCATTTTTTCTATTTAAGAATTAGAAGATTCTTCAATACCTGAGATTCCAATAGGGAATTCAAATATTTACTTACTGATTTCATAGGATTCCATGCTTTCATGAGATTCTGGAATTAAAAAAAAAAAAAAGATTCATTTTATTGTTCCTTTTCACAGACCACAGGAGTTTAAATATAGGGAAGGAAGGGAAGGGAAAAGTCAAAAAGATGGGAGGAGTATATTTGGCACTGTGGTTATTACAAATTTCAGGCATTTAGGATTTATGAGCTGTTTCTCTAGCTCTGTTCTTGCTGGGATATATCTACTCTTTAGTTTTCTGGTGTTAAAGGAGCCAGCGGCTCTAGTTTAAGCTAAAATTTTCTAAGAGCTATGAAATCTTTAGGCCAGTAAAATAAGACAATTTAAGTGCTGCATGTAAGTCTCCAGGGAGCCTTCCTTGATTTAATTTGGGACCTGAAATCAAGGAAGGGACACAGCGTTAAGGAGACAGGCAAGACTCTCAGGCAGGCTGGGCAGATGGCTTGGCCAGGCTTCTCCACGACAGGTTCCTAAGAGGTTCTGAAAGCCTCTTAAGAACCTGTGTTAAACCCACAGCCACAGAAACCACTGGCTTCAGCTAACATCTCACATTGGGCACGATGCCAGGTCAGAGAAAGAACTGAGACGATGCCGAAGAAAAAGATTTCTTTTTTCTCCCATTCTCCTAGGCAAAGCAGGTAAATTTGGCAATAAGAAACTCATAGTTGTAAGCATATGAGTGTGCTTGAAAAGTTAAAAAGAAGGTGAAAAACCAAATACTCTGATACAGAAAACTGGCGAATAATTTCAACACTAAGGAGCAAACTACAGATAGCTGTTAATATAATTAAGGCTCAAGGAAACCTAGAATATCCACATAACTGAACCATAAGACTGAATGACCTAAATCATGTTGCCTGAGATTTCTTTTCATTAGCTTCAAACAGACACACATATATTTAACAACAAAGAGAACCAGGCAAAATCGATCTTTTAACAATAGAAACTAAGAAAGCGATTTTTCTCTGATATTCTTTAAATGTAAAACTTTATTTTTAAGTTCATTCACTAAAAAAAAAAGTTAACTTCATGAGATTGTCCTGCTCCTAGAGAAGGCCATACATATCACTTCGAGTGAAAACTGGTTTTCTTAAAGGTGAGTGATTCAACCTATACCCTTAACCAATTGTAACCAAAGTCAAAAAAAACATCCTTATTTGTTTATATGAAAGCTTAGGGGCTGGAGAGTTGATATCTTTTTTTTTTTTTTTTTTCCCTGAAATAGCAAAGTTTCCAGGTATAGAGTGACTTACCATAGAAAGAACTTGTCTGTTAAGTTACATACAAGAGTCTGGATATTGAAGAGGTAAAAAAGACGATAAAAAAAAAAAAAAGACTTGATGGAGTAAATCAGTGCTCAAAGGTCTTGCTCAGATTCATGGTCCTCTAAGATTATAAGAGCAAAAGGGAAAGAAGAGAAGGAGGGAGAGGAAAAAATCCATGAAAACTGAAGTCAGAGGCAGAAAAGGAAAAAACAAAAACAGAGAGAGAGCAGGAGAAAGTTCTCACCGTAGCACAGAGCTGCCATGGCCAAGGCAGCCAGGATGGAGAGAAGGAGCAGGCTCTTCATGGTGTCTCCGGGTCACTCGCACCGTCTCCTCGAGCAGCAGTGGGGAGAGACAGCTACAGGCTGTTGGTGAAAGGCTGTGGGGTTTTTATAAGAATCAGAGCAGCTGAAAGGGGTGGAACCAGTGGGAGGGAGGGGGCCAGAGAAGGTGGAGACTGGTTGGCATTCGATGAGCACTTGGGACTTTTCCCAAATACTCATTCCTTCCAGATATTATCTACTCCGGGTGGGCAGTTTTCCCTCACTCCTGGACCTGACTTGTATGGCAGGATACTGCCCTGGTACACAAGCTGTGGCTGCCCTGTGTTTGGGTCAGACCTGGGCACAGGTCCACAGAGAAGGGAGTTGCCACTAACACGTGTTTGCCTTTCTAATTCCTTCTCTGGTCTGCCCTCTCTGGCCTTGACTTTGGGTCTTTCAGGTTTGGTCCATACACAGAGCCATAGTGTTCTCTTCAGTTCCCTGATGGATGGATGAGAGGTTCTGGGGGAGAAAGGACTTCACTTTCTGTGCTGGTTCTAATTTAGAATTATTTTCCTGGTAGGGCTGAACTGTTAATCCTAACCACTTGGGTGTTCGCCTGGGGATATATCCCTTTTGCAGTTTTTCCAAGTGCTCAGCAGGACAGGGATGGCCAAGGACCCCCTGGCTTCTGTTTCCTCCATTGGCTCAGCAGCAACTTGCCCATCCAGTTTTGTGACTTGAGTCCAGACCTGCACACTAATGCCCTCTTAGGCTGGCTATCACTCATCTAAAGTGCGGCAAGGATACCCACCTCGCATTGTCTGAAGGCACTGTCTTGATGGTGAACTAATTCAATACACTTTCAGTGAGTGGCAGATGAGATGCAAGGTACCCTGCTAGGTGATGTGGGGACCTAGAGACAAACAAGACAGTCCCTAAGGAGGTAAGAACCTCCTTATTATTCACTTTGCTCTTGAGCTGTCCTGTATCCTCCAAGACAGATTTTCACAAACACACACCTTCACAAACACACACCTCCATCAGAATCAGAAGCCCTATTTCTTATTGCAATCTTTTGATCGCAATTTGGTGTCTCTGGTTGTCTTGTAGACAAAGCTCTTTTATTTTTTTATCCTCCTGGACAATCAGAAAACCTTTTCTATCAGATGTGTCCCTGTTGCCTGGGTACCTAAAAGTCTTTTCAACAGAAAAATAGACTTGTGTCACAGAAGAGCAGATTATGGAAGAGCTAAAGTTGCAGAACCTCTAACTTGGGCTGGAACAGAAAAAGGGGCTGCAATGGGGTGGGTGGGTATACTTTTCAATGAAGATTAATTTCTTGGAGCAATGATGAACAGCTAGACAGAGCCTCTTGCCTCATTGTTTTTATCTTATTGGGATGGACTTCCCTGGTAGCTCAGATGGTAATCTGCCTACAATACAAAAATCCTGGGTTTGATCCCTGGGTCAGGAAGATCCCCTGGAGAAGGGAATGGCTACCTACTCCAGTGCCTGGAGAATCCCAAGGAAAGAGGAGCCTGGTGGGCTACTGTTCATGGGGTCACAAAAAGTCAGATATGACTGAGGGACGGACACTTTCACTTTAACAGATTCTCTCTTCTCCAGCTACAAACATGTGCTTTGTGATGTACACTAGCTCTATCTTTTTCTGGTCGATTCTAGCAATCCCCTCTACTCCTAAATGCAGAAGGCAGCCATACTCTATCAACTTTCTGACCTCATAATTATTTATTTTTCCATTCTCTAAATCCACACGTAAAAGTCTTACATTTCTCTTTCCAATTTAAAGTGAAGTGAAGTCGCTCAGTCGTGTCCAACTCTTTGCAACCCCATGGACTGTAGCCCACCAGGCTCCTCCATCCATGGGATTCTCCAGGCAAGAATACTGGAGTGGGTTGTCATTTCCTTCTCCAGGGATCTTCCCCACCTAGGGATTGAACCCAGATCTTCCGCATTGCAGGCAGACGCTTTAACCTTTGAGCCACCAGGGAAGCCCAATTTAAGCTTTACCTTTTTTCACAAGTCATCTTAAACACAGACTCCACTGGGTTTCCTAAACATTTACGCATCTCTCTTTATTGTCCTGCTTTTTTAAAAATAAAGGATTTATTATTTTCTTCTCAGGAAAACAGGAAGTTAGGGAAACACATTACATTTTACAGCCCATATTAGTTTGCAGTTGATCCTAACTCTTCCTGGCACAACTGTCAATAGCATTAGCTGTTTTAACCAGAACCAAGGTGTTCATTCCCAATAGAATGAAAGATAGATCTGTGTACATCTGTGTCATGTACACAGATGACGCTGAAAGACTGCAGGTTTTCCTCTGAGAGTAGCATCAGACTTGTTTTGTTTTTTATAAGGATAACACTTCCTTTTGGAAACTGTCTCTCACAAGTCTCTCATCTTTCCTTTCACTGTTTCCATCTATGCCTGAGTTCTCCTATGCTCAATTCCATTTATGTAGGAGTCATAAATGATTAGCATTCATGCATGTGTGAGAATTCAGAGCCCTTCTATTTCTTTCCTCCCGTATGACTTGGTCTTCTCTAGTGTCAACTGGCTATCTAAGTTGTCTCAAAGACAATTCTGTATATGCCAACTCCAGTCAAGTATCCTTATAAAGAGGATTTGGACTAACTCAATGAAGCTTTTGTATTGGAAAAGGCCAAGATTGACTTATGAGAGAGAGAAAAAAATGGAGGTAGGAAAAAAGTGGAGGGGGAGAAACAAGGAAGAGCTTTGTAGGCTTGGTTTGCTGGATGGGGGAGTTTAAGGAAGAGATTGAATTATAGATAGAAAAGCTTTGAGACAGCTATAGGATGTGAGACATATTGAAAATAAGACATGAAAACAGACAAGTCAGAATGGCTTTGATTATGAATAGTATTGTATAAGATTGTAAAGGATTGAGAACTGGCAAAAAATATTAAAATTGTCTTTAATGTTGGCTGCTAGTTGCATTTTAAAAATTTGGATGTCTTGTAAAGACTAGACCACATGAAGTTTTAACTTACATTTGGAATCCAATGAAAAACATTTATATAGTTATTTCCCCCTAACTACTCAAGAGAAATATTTTTCAGTGAAGAGAATATTTGAGGACACTCCCAGAAGAAACAACCAAGCTCTGAGAGAGGCAGGGATAGGATTTCCAGTTTTTATTTAGATTATATGGAAATTTTCTCATGTGAGATTGGCGGTATGGTATAATCCAGGCAACAGAAATACAAGATCTCCTATTCTACCTGTCTCAGGAGGTGAAGACAAGGATGGCCACACCTTTCAGAACCAGAAGTAGCCTCAAGATTTTAGTCATCCATCCATCAATCCATCTCACAAATTTATCGAGCATTTATTTACTATGTGCCAACCCTAAGCTGGAAATACAGGGACAAAAAATGCAGATATGAACTCCGCTCTCATGAATAAAGTAGGCTTTTAGATCACAAATTTAATCAGTGGCTCTTCTTATGTGGACATTTGTTTAGATAACCGATTGGCCCTAGAGAAGACCAAGTGATATGCTTTCTCATTGGACTGATTTTTAAATGGATACTTAGGAGTGCTTTTGTTTGCAGAGCCTCGTGAAAGACACTGAGGACAAGCTCAGAATTCAAGGAGAGAATTTGACTCAGGGGAAGGTTGGCAGAGCTGTCAGGAATTACTAGGGGAGAAGTTTCTCAGAAAAATTTGTGCTGGAACATACATACGCCAAAAGAGTTGTCGCTTTTCTGTAGTATTTCTGTGACTAAAATAATGGTACAGTATTAAGGACTGATGCTAAAGCTTCAATACTTTGGTCACCTAATGCAAAGAGCTGACTCATTGGAAAAGACCCTGATGTTGGAAAAGATTGAAGGCAAAAGGAGAAGGGGGTGGCAGAGAATGAGTTAGTTAGACAGCATCACATACTCAATGGACATAAATTTGAGCAAACGCTGGGAGATAATGAAGGACAAGGAACAGTACACAGGGTCACAGAGAGTCGGACACAACTTAGCAACTGAACAACGACTAATAAAGTGGGTGTCTTTCTCCACCAATTCTACATCTTCCTCTTTCTCTTCTTTCTTATCCTTTCTCTAGGGTAGAGACTGCTACCTTTATTTTAGACTGGTAGGAATTTTGTCTTTTTTAGGAATTTCCCTGGCTCCCATCAAGTTTTTTTTTTTTTTTCTGTCCCATGAAATCCAGCTTTATTTACACAATGTTGGTTTTATGAGTTCATATTATTATTTTACTGGCAGCACTAAAACCTCACTCTTGCCAGTAAAGGGGAAAAGGCAAAGAAGAGAAGAGGAGGAAGCAACAGCCCTGAAAATAAAAACAGGAATCACTTTCTAAGACGCCAAAAAGCAATGAATTGAAAAACATCTAACCAATTTTATGAGACAGTGCCGACCTCTTTGTTCTATTCCTTTAAGGGAAGCTCCTTGAATGGCTTCTTCATCTCATATTTATGAATCCACACAGCTTTCTGTGAATCAAATTCCTCAGTATTTTTCTTAATTTGTCTTATAGCTGAACTAAGTGAAAATCAATCTTTGTCAAACTCAAGTATGAGAGGAGCATCTTGGAAACTTGGGCACAAAATTCTGGGGAAAGGTGAAGAAAGCTGGATAAACTGAACTCCTGGCTAGGAATGGCTGTAATTTTTCTCTTGTTACTATATAGATGATTTCCTCTACCCTTTTCTTTTCTATTAAAAGCTTCATTTAAAAAATGTAATCGCAGATATAAAAAATACAACTATCAAAGTAATATATCATACATCAAGTCTGTGCTATATACTAAGCACTCTGATAATCACTTTTTAGTCATTGTGTTTTTCACTTCTCATAATAATCCTACATACCAAACATAATTATTCACATATTATATATGAGAAAATTAAGCTCAGTTGCATATTTAAATCAAGGCCATATAGCAATTAAGCGGCAAAGACAAGATTCAAACACAGGGTTGTTTGACTTAAAAGAATATGATTTTAACCACTGATACAATCACACATTATTCCTTAATGTTCTGATTCCTACTTAAATAATTCTATGATTGTGTCTGCAGGGAACATTGAATTCCGTTTCAGAGCTACATATACAAAGATACACGTATTTAATATAGTAATTTATTCAATGTCCTTTAAATTTTGACAATATAAATCACAGATTTTCATAATGCCATTTCATCTCAGATAGTTTAATGACATAAAATCAGAGAAAAGGGATGCATTTGGTATTGGAACCCAAGTCCCTCATTTCTCTCTCCAGCACTCTGCATGCTAAATTGCCTGTCCAAACAAGCTCCAACTCAAAAAATTGCTTCCTCAAACCTTTCAGCTTGCTTCAGGAATCACCAAGTCATCTGGTTTGGTATAAGAACATAGGCTCCACGGTGTCTACAAAGCCAATTTCTACAGTTACTTATACCAAACCAGATGACAGTCAGCAAACATGAGTGTTCATAGGCTGGGATGAGACTTGGTGATTCCTGAAGCAAGCTGAAAGATTTGGGGAAGCAACCTATTTGGTATAAGAATACAGGCTCCATGATGTCTACAAAGCCAATTTCTACAATTACTTAGACCCCAAGCAAAGCTGGAAATCTGGACTCAATTTACAAGATGCTCCTTCAACTCAAAGCAAAACAGGGAACAGGTTCTGTGTCTTGAATCTTGGCTAGAGATGAAACTGGGGAAGGCTGGCTGCTTACTCATCAGACTCTGGCTGCTTCCTGTGGGAAAGGTGTGATGTTAAAGTCTGGAGAACTTTTCTCAGGGCACCACGACCTTAGCTGGAAGGGAAGGGGCCCCATTAGATCCATTCTCCTCCCATCTCACCCTTTGCCACATCCTGTGTTCTCCTTTCATTATTCCAACTCACCAATATAAAAATAGTTCTTCCTATATTCAGGAAATTTACAACGGCAAGAAATAGAGCCAAGTAACTTGCAGGAACTGAAGAAAGGTATTGGTGACTGGCAGAAACAGGAGGTTTGGAGATGGGGCTGGTAAAATGTGATATGAGAAGGATGAAATGGTGTCTCTATGGGTAAGATGAAAGCAGTGCTCAGTTGTGTTCAACTCTTGGAGACACCATGGACTGCTGCCCACAAAGCTCCTCCACCCTTGGAGTTTTCCAGGCAAGAATACTGGAGTGGGTTGCCATTTTTTCTCCAGGGCATCTTCTCAAACTAGGGATTGAACCTGCATCTCTGAGGTTGGCAGGTGGATTTCTTTATCACTGTGACACCTGGGAAGCCCAAGGTGGAAGCAGAGCAGGACTGTTTACATTTGTAAAAATGTGAAGGGAAGGGAAAAGATGATACCTTTGTTCACCAAATCACAACACACAAGAACTTGAGAATACAGTTTTAAATTACAAGAAGTAGTTTTAGGGAAGATAAAATAATAGCTTTAAACAATAGTGAATGATTCAAGAGAAATTTAAGTAAGCATAATAATGGTATCATTATTAATAAGGGAAGTTAAAAATAGCCACTTTTAAAGTTGACCTGAAGAAATGAAAATATGTTCTTTGAACTCCCTCCATCAGAGGTAGATATCTGGGTGGACCTTGAGTATAATCCAAAAGTACTTCATTTAAGTGGAAATTTAACTAATTCTTAAGGTGATTTTAGCTTTAGGTAGTAAATCGAGTAGGCTTCCCTGGTGGTTCAGTAGTAGAGAATCCACCTGCCAGTGTAGGAGACTGCGAGTTCAATCCCTGGAAGGAGTGACGATCCCTTGGCTTTACTCCACCTTGGTATTCCTGCTGAATCTTTGCTACTTCCTCAGAGAAACAATCTTCATATAAGCTAGACTGGGTTCTGAAGGAAGGTCCTATAATAGGTAAATAATCCTACTGGTTGAAGGATGTTATTTTTGGAAATGACCTAAGTGTCCATCAACAAATGACTGGATAAAGAGAAAGTGGCACCTAGACAATGGAAAGTTATTATGTGACATTTGACAAGTCATTTAAGTTCCTGAGCCTCATATTTCTCAGTAACACAGTTAGGGGATATAAAACTTGACTAATGGAACTGTTGATTGGATTAAATAAGAAAACACCTGGAGAGTTTTCTCCATTAATGATTGGATGTAATGCTGTCGAGTACACACAAACACACACACAATGTCATTTCCAAAAAGATTGGCTTAACTCCGTTGGTTTAGTGTTAAACAATATTTTTGGTTTGGTTTAGACATGTATTTTGGTTTTCGCCCAATAGTCAAGGAATAGATCAAAACAGAGGAGAGAAGGTGAAAAGTGGGAGCAATTGAATCAGCAAGGTTTCATCCAGTGGAAACCAAATTGGAAGCTGGAAGGGCTCAGTTTAGTTCCAACACTGTTGCAAAATGCCTGTGTGACTTTTGAACAAAACATTTAATTCTCTTTCTAAACATGAGTTGGAATAGACTGCTGTAATTGTGTGCTTCTAAATTATTTAATCCTTGGAACAGGTAAACAAGATAGAGAAATAATTATATAATCCAGGGTTTGAAGGGACACTGTGTTCTTAGTGCTGTTTTGCAAGTGTTTCTTCCAGGGCTGATGGGTATTTGGGTGTCTACTCTGGGCTTGAAAACCACTAGCAAGATGCTTTGCAAAAACTTCATCCAGATCGCTGCTTCTCAGTCAGCCCTCTCATTTCCCAGTGCTGTCAGATAGTTTCATTCATTCAAGCTGGACTTTGATGTGCTTTGAAATCCTTGGGACCAAAAAAAAAAAAGGCATTCTTTTTAGCCAGGGTTTGGTCAGTAGAGAAAAATCTCATGGCAGAGATCTAAAACTCTGTACTTCCTCTCCTTTGTCTCATCTAGTCAAACCCGGAAATAGGATGANCAAAAAAAAAAAAGGCATTCTTTTTAGCCAGGGTTTGGTCAGTAGAGAAAAATCTCATGGCAGAGATCTAAAACTCTGTACTTCCTCTCCTTTGTCTCATCTAGTCAAACCCGGAAATAGGATGAGATTCAGAAAAAGTTGAAAGGGGACAGGAAGGAAAAATTTCCAGGTTAATAGTAGAGAGAGCATAATGCAGAGCATGTATTTGCTAATCAAGCCAAAAAGTGAACAGGCTGTGAAATAAGAGATTGTTTTCACATCTGACTGTTCCCTGATAGAACTGTGATGGAAAATACTGTTGTGAAGTGTGGGTTGGTATGACCTGTGGAAATTTAATTTGGCCTGCTTGTTGCTTTTCTCTTAAACAGTCCTATAGCCAGTGTTTGTCTGAATCTTGGAGTCATCATCCTCGACTGTGATTTTTCCAATTTATCATTCTCCCTGCTTCCTGTATTTCTTGTAATCCTAGATTATTTCATTTCTTTCCACTCTGAAATTTTAAAAGACATTTTTATGCTGTTGGGGAGAATGAAAGGATTTTCGCTTGAATGCTTTCTTTGGCTTTTGGTAGGAGATAAATGAGTTGGAGTAAGGATAGGATCAAAAGGGAGAGGAGAAAAACTCCAGGGAACAAGATGTAATGTAAATTTTGGTTTTGTTTTGCTTTGAGAGAGCAACAGAAGGGCAGGTGAAATAGATATGGGCTATGGTATAGGATGTGTAAGGAGGAGAGTCCAGCGTGAACTCTTGTTTGTCTTGCTCTCCCATCAAACTGTGAAGTTTTTGAGGTTGGCCACTGGAAATATATATGTGTGTGTGTGTGTGTGTATATATATATATATTTTTTTTCTTTCTTTGTTTTTGTTTGGTTGTGCTTTGCAGCATGCAGGGTCTTAGTTCCCATTCCAGGGTTTGAACCTGTGCCCTCTGCAATGGAAGCGTGCAGTCTTAACCACTGGACCACCAGGGAAGTTCCTAGCCAGTGGATATTATTCATCTTTCAAACCTCCAACAACTGTCTGGTGTTTGAATTGAGCCAATATCCTTCTTATCTAGGTCTGGTGACCTAGTAGATAGTGGAAAAGAGCATGTGTTTGGAGTTAGCAAGATTGAATTTGAATTTTGTTCTCTCACTGAGTGATCTGCTGTTTGTTTAATTCTCATTTTCTTTATCTAAAGAATGGGGATGCTGATGAAGAATAACTTATAGAGTTGAGTGTGCAGGTGTGTCCTCAGTTGCTCAGTCGTGTCTGATTCTTCTGTGATCCCATGTACTGAAGCCCACCAGGCTCCTCTGTCTATGGAATTCTCCAGGCAAGAATACTGGAGTGGGTTGCCATTTCCTTCTCCATGGGATCTTCCCAACCTGGGGATCGAACTCGTATCTCCTGCCTCTTCTGCATTTGCAGGCAGATTCTTTACCACTGAGCCACCTGGGAAGCCCCTTATAGAATTGTAATAATGACTAAGGCACAATGCTACTGCTGCTGCTGCTGCTAAGTCGCTTCAGTGGTGTATGACTCTGTGCGACCCCATAGACAGCAGCCCACCAGGCTCCCCCGTCCCTGGGATTCTCCAGGCAAGAACACTGGAGTGGGCTGCCATTTCCTTCTCCAATACATGAAAGTGAAAAGTGAAAGTGAAGTCACTCAGTTGTATCTGACTCTTAGCGACCCCATGGACTGCAGCCCACCAGGCTCCTCCATCCATGGGATTTTCCAGAAAAGAGTACTGGAGTGGAGTGCCATTAAGGCACAGTGCTGGCATATAGTAAATGTTCCATGAAAGTAGCTCTTATTTTTACTCTTGCTGTGTGACCCTGGATAAGTCATTTCCTCACTGTAGCATGTGAGGGATGATAATTGTTACATAAATTTCAAAGATTTAATCAGATAATCCTTGTAGAATACCCAGTGTCTGCAATACAGTAGCTGCTCATTAAATACTAGTTTCCTTCCTTATATTCCCAGTTGTCTGTTCCGCTCTTTTCCTTCGCTTTTTCACCTGCATGTGACCAATCCTTCAGCCAAACTGAGTAACTTGTTCAAAGATGGTCCACAGTGTTTGCAGTCACATCTTTTTCTCATTGCATCATCTTTTTTTCTGCATTCCTGTCTCTGTCTATAGCAACCCTGGGCACATTTTAAGGCCTAATCTCAAATACCACTTGCTTCATGATGTTTTACATAAGTAAGCTTCCCAACTGGGTTATTTCTCCTTCCTTCAAACACTCCCTTAGCATTCTGTTTTCTTTCTTTTGGGAATAGAGAAAGGCCATGCAAGGAGACGTGTGGTTCATGCCTTACAAAACCCTGAACTCTTGTTTTGTTTCTTTACCAGTGCATAACCTTCTTCCTTTTTCAAATTATAGGTCTTCAGTTCTCTGTATGTGTCATAAACCCACTCCCCAAATATTGATAGTATAGTCACCAGTCTCCTACTCATCCACAAATCCAGACACATTTATCCACCAGACTCTAACTGATTATCTAGGAAACCTTAATCTCTAGAAAGACTGGATTCTTTCTTGCTGAAAGAAGAAAAAAAATTACTTTGTTGAAATCACATATTGAGTTAACTGCCTTTGGTGTGTCCTCATAGTAACCCTAGGACACCCTTTCATAAATCACACCCGATTTCATTGCAAAATATTGGAACTGTTTAAATCAGTGAATCCTACACTGAATTTTAAGCTCCTCAAAGGGAAATCAGGACTTGTATTCTATTCGTCTTTGTAGCTCTAGTCCCATATACATTGTCTTACCTGCTAACCATGTGCAGTGTTTGAAAATCATAAGAAGTAGGTGAAGTTATCCTTAACAATCCACTCCAGCAGTCTCATAACACACACAGAATATTCCTGTCCTTTGGTTGAAGCACAAATTTAATTCCTTGTGAAAACAGAAAATTGCTATACTTTGAAAAACTAAATATGTATGCTCAAAAAAGGGAAAAATACTATTTCTCTCATATTTTTTCTACATTTGGCTCATGTGGCAACCCAACTATTAAATTAGTTAATTATCCGCTTTATGAAATGGAAATATTCCTGAAAAACTTCCAGATTAGAACATTGTAAGATTAAGTTATGGTGTAAATACATGAAAAAAGTATCCTCTCTCTTCAAAGAAAATCACTTGAATAGCAAGAATGCTTCTGGAAGAGCAAAACAGGAAATGCTCCCTTTATCATGTGTGGGATGTAAATTTTTCCCTGATGTACTTTTCTTTACATCTAGATTTTTACGTATTGATCAAACCTATACATATCAGTTGAGGTCATGTAAAGAAACTGAATACATATATAGCAGCCAACATTGCAGATAATAGATAAAAGAATTTCAATGGACTGAAAACAAGAACATGTGAAAGATGGCCATACCATGTTTTTCATTAAGTTGATTAATTTTATTTATTAAATAATGTTTTACTTCTTTCTTTTTTCTTCATTTTTCTGGATTACCCAAGCAAGCCTTTCATCTATACCAACTATCTTTTAAAAAGCACAGTTTTTTTCAAAAGGAAAAATATGAATGTCTTATCTGTAATATAAACAAAGTTAATTCTTGAAAAAGAGACTGCAAGGCTATCCAAAAGCTTCTTGCAGCTTGCTCTCTTCATGGTAATTTTTTCTTTCTTTCTTTCTTTTTTTTTTTTTTTTTGCATTAACTGAACATTTGCTGAATAGCTGAAGGGAAGAAAATTTTGTTCTATTTTTGTTTTCCCAGAAGTTGTGCTGTATTTCTTGGAATGAATTTCAGTCCTTTCTTTCCATCTTCAGATAACGATGACATATGAACTTTCTCACAAGGTCATCAGCCAGAGCTAAAGGATTTGTGGAGATACATGTTTTGAAGCCCAAAAGTCTTGGGAATGAGAAATAACTTGAATACAGATATTGGCTGTTCTTGATACTGTGGACTTTCCAGAAAAGATGGGCTTAAATATTTAGTATTTTGGTGCTGGAAATTAATCAAATGGACAATGGTGCAAAAGTAAAAATGTGGAGGTCAATTTTGACCTTGGCTAGTGTGGCAACTTGAACTTGGATTTCTCAGCTGAACATTTGGTCTTCATATTATGCTTTGTACCTAAACTCACCCCTTCAAGAGCCAGGCACAGTTCCTTGGTTGGCTGAGGTTTTTCCTGTGTGTGCTCAAAGATAAATAAAACAACCGACTCACTGCTCCTCTTGCCAATGTGTCTTTCTGTTGCACAAAAAGAAAACAACCATATGGGCTGCCATGGATAAATTTGGCAAGGCTGGCTTGTAGGGATAACTTCCATATGGTGTAAGATTAGAATTAATTATTCAAACAAAGACAGTTAAAGACCCCTCAGGGATTTTAAGTGTTCGGGAAGAAAAAAAAAATCAAAAAAGGAAAAGATACTGAAACATTTCAGAGTCTATCTAAATAAATTTATACAGGCCCTGGCATATAGCATATTATTTAAACTATCTAGGGCTTAAATAATACTTTAAGGAAAAAATGTTCACTACTGGCATACACCAAAATTGATTTAAAAAATAGAATATATACATACAAAAGAGGCAATTCTTAGTACTCTTCAAAGAGGATCAGTAAATAAAAGGTATGCAAACAACCAAGCAAATCTACAATAAAAATTCACACATGCATATAAATACAAGAGTCTAAAATATTATTTCGATAAAGAGAACATAGTTTATCTTTATAAAGTTTTTNTTGGGAATAGAGAAAGGCCATGCAAGGAGACGTGTGGTTCTTGCCTTACAAAACCCTGAACTCTTGTTTTATTTCTTTACCAGTGCATAACCTTCTTCCTTTTTCAAATTATAGGTCTTCAGTTCTCTGTATGTGTCATAAACCCGCTCCCCAAATATTGATAGTATAGTCACCAGTCTCCTACTCATCCACAAATCCAGACACATTTATCCACCAGACTCTAACTGATTATCTAGGAAACCTTAATCTCTAGAAAGACTGGATTCTTTCTTGCTGAAAGAAGAAAAAAAATTACTTTGTTGAAATCACATATTGAGTTAACTGCCTTTGGTGTGTCCTCATAGTAACCCTAGGACACCCTTTCATAAATCACACCCGATTTCATTGCAAAATATTGGAACTGTTTAAATCAGTGAATCCTACACTGAATTTTAAGCTCCTCAAAGGGAAATCAGGACTTGTATTCTATTCGTCTTTGTAGCCCTAGTCCCATATACATTGTCTTGCCTGCTAACCATGTGCAGTGTTTGAAAATCATAAGAAGTAGGTGAAGTTATCCTTAACAATCCACTCCAGCAGTCTCATAACACACACAGAATATTCCTGTCCTTTGGTTGAAGCACAAATTTAATTCCTTGTGAAAACAGAAAATTGCTATACTTTGAAAAACTAAATATGTATGCTCAAAAAAGGGAAAAATACTATTTCTCTCATATTTTTTCTACATTTGGCTCATGTGGCAACCCAACTATTAAATTAGTTAATTATCCGCTTTATGAAATGGAAATATTCCTGAAAAACTTCCAGATTAGAACATTGTAAGATTAAGTTATGGTGTAAATACATGAAAAAAGTATCCTCTCTCTTCAAAGAAAATCACTTGAATAGCAAGAATGCTTCTGGAAGAGCAAAACAGGAAATGCTCCCTTTATCATGTGTGGGATGTAAATTTTTCCCTGATGTACTTTTCTTTACATCTAGATTTTTACGTATTGATCAGACCTATACATATCAGTTGAGGTCATGTAAAGAAACTGAATACATATATAGCAGCCAACATTGCAGATAATAGATAAAAGAATTTCAATGGACCGAAAACAAGAACATGTGAAAGATGGCCATACCATGTTTTTCATTAAGTTGATTAATTTTATTTATTAAATAATGTTTCACTTCTTTCTTTTTTCTTCATTTTTCTGGATTACCCAAGCAAGCCTTTCATCTATACCAACTATCTTTTAAAAAGCACAGTTTTTTTCAAAAGGAAAAATATGAATGTCTTATCTGTAATATAAACAAAGTTAATTCTTGAAAAAGAGACTGCAAGGCTATCCAAAAGCTTCTTGCAGCTTGCTCTCTTCATGGTAATTTTTTCTTTCTTTCTTTTCTTTTTTTTTTTTTTTGCATTAACTGAACATTTGCTGAATAGCTGAAGGGAAGAAAATTTTGTTCTATTTTTGTTTTCCCAGAAGTTGTGCTGTATTTCTTGGAATGAATTTCAGTCCTTTCTTTCCATCTTCAGATAACGATGACATATGAACTTTCTCACAAGGTCATCAGCCAGAGCTAAAGGATTTGTGGAGATACATGTTTTGAAGCCCAAAAGTCTTGGGAATGAGAAATAACTTGAATACAGATATTGGCTGTTCTTGATACTGTGGACTTTCCAGAAAAGATGGGCTTAAATATTTAGTATTTTGGTGCTGGAAATTAATCAAATGGACAATGGTGCAAAAGTAAAAATGTGGAGGTCAATTTTGACCTTGGCTAGTGTGGCAACTTGAACTTGGATTTCTCAGCTGAACATTTGGTCTTCATATTATGCTTTGTACCTAAACTCACCCCTTCAAGAGCCAGGCACAGTTCCTTGGTTGGCTGAGGTTTTTCCTGTGTGTGCTCAAAGATAAATAAAACAACCGACTCACTGCTCCTCTTGCCAATGTGTCTTTCTGTTGCACAAAAAGAAAACAACCATATGGGCTGCCATGGATAAATTTGGCAAGGCTGGCTTGTAGGGATAACTTCCATATGGTGTAAGATTAGAATTAATTATTCAAACAAAGACAGTTAAAGACCCCTCAGGGATTTTAAGTGTTCGGGAAGAAAAAAAAAATCAAAAAAGGAAAAGATACTGAAACATTTCAGAGTCTATCTAAATAAATTTATACAGGCCCTGGCATATAGCATATTATTTAAATTATCTAGGGCTTAAATAATACTTTAAGGAAAAAATGTTCACTACTGGCATACACCAAAATTGATTTAAAAAATAGAATATATACATACAAAAGAGGCAATTCTTAGTACTCTTCAAAGAGGATCAGTAAATAAAAGGTATGCAAACAACCAAGCAAATCTACAATAAAAATTCACACATGCATATAAATACAAGAGTCTAAAATATTATTTCGATAAAGAGAACATAGTTTATCTTTATAAAGTTTTTATGGAGAAAATGACACTTGGAGTTGTCAATTGACTTGTTCAAAAAGATATCATAGGCTTAGATGCCTTGGATTTCACCTGACTTCAAACAGTTCTCTGTGTGCATGTTTATATGTGAGTGTATGTATCATTTGTATTGGACTGTATATCATTTTTATATTAGATTATAGGTATCTAATGAGTGAAGATTATGTCTTCTAATATTCATAATATCTGTGTTCTAATGTACATAAATCATTGCCTGGCAAATAATAAACACTTAAAAATTATTTGCTGAATAAAATTTATAAAAACAAGTCAACATATTACTGACAAGGCAATTTCTAAGCACAATAATGATAATCCATTCATTTGCTAAATTTTCTACAATCACTTAAACTACTTACTTTATTCTAGATATGTATTAATTGGAATTCGTATCAGTCTCAAAAAAATTATAGTCTATAGATGGCTAGGATGATATATAAATAAATAATTGTAAGTACCATGATAAATCTTTCATCAGTGATATAAAAAGCATAATACTGTAGTCTAGTCTTAATAAGTAGTAATTCTAGTTAAATGTAAATGGGCCAAATTCACCAATTAACATACAGCCTATGGCTTTCCTGATGGCTNGTGCTTTTAAAAAACACAATGCCTAATTCCACTTTATAACTTTTTAAAACATAAATTTGTTTATTTTAATTGGAGGCTAATTACTTTACAATATTGTTTTGGTTTTGCCATACATCAACATGAATCCACCATGGGTGTACACGTGTTCCCCATCCTGAACCCTCTTCCCACCTCCCTCCCCATACTATCCCTCTGAGTCATCCCACTGCACCAGCCCCAAGCATTCTGCATCATGCGTGGAACCTGAACTGGTGATTTGTTTCACATTTGATAACATACATGTTTCAATGCCATTCTCCCAAATTATCCCACCCTCGCCCTCTCCCACAGACTCCATAAGACTGTTGTATACATGTGTCTCTTTTGCTGTCTTGCATACAAGGTTATCATTACCATCTTTCTAAATTCCATATATATGCATCAGCAATACATGAACTGTGACCTTCCAGATGTTCAAGCTGGTTTTAGAAGAGGCAGAGGAACCAGAGGTCTAATTGCCAACATCCACTGGATCAAGGAAAAAGCAAGAGAGTTCCAGGAAAACATCTGTTTCTGCTTTATTGACTATGCCAAAGCCTTTGACTGTGTGGATTACACCAAACTGGAAAATTCTGAAAGAGATGGGAGTACCAGACCACCTGACCTGCCTCTTGAGGAATCTGTATGCAGGTCAGGAAGCAACAGTTCGAACTGGACATGGAACAACAGACTGGTTCCAAATAGGAAAAGGAGTACGTCAAGGCTGTATATTGTCACCCTGCTGGGCTGGAAGAAGCACAAGTTGGAATCAAGGTTGCCAGGAGAAATATCAATAACCTCAGATACGCAGATAACACCACCCTTATGGCAGAAAGTGAAGAGGAACAAAAAGCCTCTTGATGAGAATGAAAGAGGAGAGTGAAAAAGTTTGCTTAAAGCTCAACATTCAGAAAACTAAGATAATGGCATCTGGTCCCATCACTTCATGGCAAATAGATGGGGAAACAGTGGAAACAGTGGCTGACTTTATTTTGGGGGGCTCCAAAATCACTGCAGATGGTGACTGCAGCCATGAAATTAAGAGACGCTTACTCCTTGGAAGGAAAGTTATGACCAATCTAGATAGCATATTCAAAAGCAGAGACATTACTTTGCCAACAAAGGTCTGTCTAGTCAAGGCTATGGTTTTTCCAGTAGTCATGTATGGATGTGAGAGTTGGACTGTGAAGAAGGCTGAGTGCCAAAGAACTGATGCTTTGAACTGTGGTGTTGGGGAAGACTCTTGAGAGTCCCTTGGACTGCAAGGAGATCCATCCAGTCCATTCTGAAGGAGATCAGCCCTGGGATTTCTTTGGAAGGAATGATGCTAAAGCTGAAATTCCAGTACTTTGGCCACCTCATGTGAAGAGTTGACTCATTGGAAAAGAC
>SJYW01037206.1:244765-265110 GCA_006410735.1 Raphicerus campestris | reverse complement strand
GCAGGTCAGGTGGTCTGGTATTCCCATCTCTTTCAGAATTTTCCACAGTTTATTGTGATCCACACAGTCAAAGGCTTTGGCATAGTCAATAAGGCAGAAATAGATGTTTTTCTGGAACTCTCTTGCTTTTTCCATGATCCAGCGGATGTTGGCAATTAGACCTCTGGTTCCTCTGCCTTTTCTAAAACCAGCTTGAACATCTGGAAGTTCATGGTTTATGTATTGCTGAAGCCTGGCTTGGAGGATTTTGAGCATTACTTTACTAGCGTGTGACACTAGTGGTAAAGAAATTGCTGCCAATGTAGGAAACACGGTTTCGATTCCTGGGTTGGGAAGATCCCCTGGAGGAGTGTGTGGCAACTCACCCCACTAAAGTTGCCTGGAGAATTCCATGGACAGAGGAGCTGGTGAGCTACAGTTTATGGGGTCACATGGAGTCTGACATGATTGAAGCAACTTAGCCCACAGCATATAATACTTCTTGCAGGTTAGGAATCATGTTTTACTTATATTGCTTTATATACTTTTGAATAATAATGATATCTATCATTCATGAAGTGCCAAATATATTCCAGATATTTCACCTTTATTATTTTTAATTTTCATAAAAACTGTTCCAAATATGGATATTATTCCCATTTTGGGTTTAGAAAGGTTATGCTTAGTCACTCAGTCATGTCCATCTCTTTGCTACCCCATGGACTGTAGCCCGTCAGACTACTCTGTCCTTGGAATTCTCCAGGAAAGAATACTGGAGTGGGTTGCCATACCCTCCTCCAGGAGATCTTCCCGACCCAGGGACTGAATCCAGGTCTCCTGCATTTCAGGCGGATTCTTTACCACCTGAGCCACCAGTGAAGCCCTTAGAAGGTTTAACTTGCTCAAAGATTGAACCAGTAGATGCCGGGGTTGATCTTTCTTCTCTACGCTAGGCTGTTCTGGAACACTTGTTGACTTGATTGATTTGAATTGTTGATTACATAATTTATGTTCCCCATCTCCTAGAGTTTCTGTGACCATTTCCAGAGCCAGTCTAAACAGGAGCCAATGAGAGAGAGAGAAGGAGAAAAAGAGAGATCTGCATTTTGTGCCTTCTCGTTTCAAATGAGAAAAGCTTCCATTTCTTCTCTTTTGGTTTTTGACTTTCTTCTTTTATGTCTTTGCTATTTTTTGTACTTTTACTTGCTCATAAACACACTCATTTATTTTAATAAAATTAATTTTCTTGCATATCCATCCTTCTTACCACCTCCCTGATACAATTTTCCATCAGTAAATGGCTGCTCTAATCTAAATATTTTGCAAAAGCTCTTTAGATAACGAGCTAAATTTTAAAAAGTTAATTTGTTTAGCAGGGGTTGCTAATTTCTATGGCCTTCCAAGGGGGAGAGAAAAGTTTCTTAGAAGAGAAAACCAATAGATTCCAGCAAAGCTATTCTTGGAGGCAGCGAAGCTAATTTTCTAAACCAAATAGATAAACTCTGTGGAGTCTCTTGATTTGTTCAGATCTGGTCCTGAGGTTTAGGGCTCTACTTACTGTGCCCCAGCCCTGTGTTCAAGAGCCTTCTATATGCCCAGATAGCTCTGAGTCTTTTGATGGTCATAGCCATGTGCTCATATATTATCAGAGCATCATAGATGTGATGGAAAGAAACTAGTGAAAACAGATTTGGAGATGGTTTCCAGAGATCAGAGCTATGTATTGTGCTCTCAGTGTGTGCTATATGCTTTGTAAATATATATAAAAAATGATATATAATATATCATTTAATCATAATATATAATAAACTAATAATGGCAATAAGAGGAATGAGACCCAAGGAAAGCTCCAGAGAGACCCATTTGAGTGGGGCCTTTGATGATTGATGAGGGGCTGCCAACAAGGAAAGGTGGGGGTGGGAATTTCTAGGTAAAATGAACAGTTAATATCTTAGTACAAACCAGGCAAATGAAAAACAAAGAAAGCTTGTGAAGTGTGTGACATCTGCCCATTTTTTAATATTTCTCAAGTAGGATAACAGATATGTGCTCTGTGCTAAGTCATTTACTTGTGCTATTTCATTTAATCTTCACTTAGGAAGTTAGCATCGAAGAACTGATGCTTTTGAACTATGGTGTTGGAGAAGACTCTTGAGAGTCCCTTGGACTGCAAGGAGATCCAACCAGTCCATCCTATAGGAAGTCAGTCCTGAATATTCATTAGAAGGACTGATGCTGAAGCTGACACTCCAATCCTTTGGCCACCTGATTCAAAGAACTGACTCATTAGAAAAGACCCTGATGCTGGGAATGATTGAAGGTGGGAGGAGAAAGGGGACGACAGAGGATGAGATGGTTGGATGGCATCACTGACTCAAAGGGCATGAGTTTGAGTAATCTCCAGGATTTGGTGATGGACAGGGAAGCCTGGTGTGCTGCAGTTTATGGGGTTGCAAAGAGTTGGACATGACTGAATGACTGAACTAAAGAAATTAGTTCTGTTATGATTCCCCTTTTACATGGTAGAAACTGAGGCACAGAGAAACCAGTAATGTTTTGAGAGTCCACACTTTTATTACACTATTGATAAGTAGTAGAATCAGACTGTCTGCCCCCAGAGTCTGTGTGCTAAATGCTATGTTGTACTTCCTTCCACATGTTTTTTAAACTAGAAATAAATAGTAGTGTTAGTTCCTTCTGTGGGTCACTTGTGTCTTTCACTCATTATAAACCCCTATGTATTTTAAATTAATTTTTATTGTAGTATAATTGCTTCCCTGGTGACTCAGTGGTTAAGAATCCTCTGGTAATGCAGGAAGATCTTCCCTAGGCTGGGAAGATCCCTGGGAGAAGGGCATGGCAGCCCACTCCAATATTNTGAACTAGAAATAAATAGTAGTGTTAGTTCCTTCTGTGGGTCACTTGTGTCTTTCACTCATTATAAACCCCTATGTATTTTTAATTAATTTTTATTGTAGTATAGTTGCTTCCCTGGTGACTCAGTGGTTAAGAATCCTCTGGTAATGCAGATCTTCCCTAGGCTGGGAAGATCCCTGGGAGAAGGGCATGGCAGCCCACTCCAATATTCTTGCCTAGAGAGTCCCCATGGATAGAGGAACCTGGTAGGCTACAGTCCATGAGGTCACAAAGAGTTGGACATGACTGAGTGACTAGGTACATAGTTGTTTTATAACGTTGTATTAGTTTCTGCTGCACAGCAAAGTGAATCAGTTATACGCATATTTCCTCTTTTTTAGATTTCCTTCCCATTTAGGTCACCATAGAGCACTGAGTAAAGTCCTAGTGCTAAACAGTAGGTTCTCATTAGTTGTCTATTTTATGCATAGTGTCAATAGTGTGTATATATATATGTATATGTATGTATGTATATGCATATATATATCAATACCAATCTCCTAATTTATCTCACTCCTGCTTCCCTTGGTAACCTTAAATTTGTTTTCTACATCTGTGACTCTATTTCTGCTTTGCAAATAAGTTCATCTGTATCATTTTTCTAGACTTTACATATAAGTGACATTATAAGATATTTGTCTTTCTCTTTCTGACTTACTTCGTTCTGTATGACAATCTCTAGGCTCACCTATGTCACTGTAAATGGCACTACTTTGTTCCTTTTTTATTGCTGAGTAATATTCCATTGTATAATGTACCATGTCTTTTTTATCCATTCCTCTGTTGATGGACATCCATGTCCTGGCTGTTGTAAATAGGGCTGCAATATCCTATAAATCCTTAAATTTTAATAGCTCTTCATAAAATCTCCTGAGGAGAAAAAAAGGAAAAGCAGACCTAAAAGCAAAAGAAAACCCTTAAAAGTGGAAGGGAGAGGACCAAAAATAAACTCAATCCTGGGTTTAGTTATAGGTTTGAATATCATATTGGGACAGGAAGTGACAAAGTCTACCATCCCTGGTTAACACTAGAAGGGTAATGAGAGCCCAAAAACCATGGAAGGCAAGATTCAGACAAAAATGTGTCTCATTAACTGGGATGAATGTGCCAACTTTCATAAAAGGAAGATAAAGGTTCCTGCTAGGGTTTAGGTAATTCATGTTACTGACAGTTGCCTTCAGGAATTTCTTGTATTCTGGGCTCTATTTCTCACTGAGGTGCTCTACGCAGATCTGAGGGAGTAAGCACATGTTGAAGCCCTGGATTCTGAAGGCTTTAGGGGAGTAGATTTGTGAGAAAAGAGTGGAAAGGAAGCAAGGAGGAGGATGTTTATTTTTAATAAAGAGACCCTGCCCTCCCTTCCTGAACTCAAATCCGTCTAGACTTGTTTTTTCCATTTTGCACAATGTTCACAACAACAGAATAAATGTATTAAAGTCAAACAAACTGGGGGCTGAGTTTTGGCANCTGGATTCTGAAGGCATTAGGGGAGTAGATTTGTGAGAAAAGAGTGGAAAGGAAGTAAGGAGGAGGATGTTTATTTTTAATAAAGAGACCCTGCCCTCTCTTCCTGAACTCAAATCCGTCTAGACTTGTTTTTTCCATTTTGTACAATGTTCACAACAACAGAATAAATGTATTAAAGTCAAACAAACTGGGGGCTGAGTTTTGGCGTGGAGAGTCAGACAGGAATAGAATCAGCTGCTTTTGAGTTGAGTCGAATAATTGATTTACAAACCAGTGGTAGATTAAGGCTGTGCTGGCCTGAACTGAACCAAAGTTATTTTCATTCTGCGGAGACGGTAAGGAAGCGCTATGTCTGGCCTGGCTCCCAGGACAGGAGCTATCAGTCTGCTATGCACTCTTTGTCCTTCAGTTTTCCACAACTGACAATGTTAGTTCAAGGAATTTTTACAGTCACATTTCCCATCACCTATATTGTGTGGTGGGAACTAGGTTTCAGAGAAGTAAGATGTCTTCCCTTGTTAGTGCTGGATCAAACCATGTCTCAAACAGTACCTACAAAGGGGCAGGGAGTGGGGGTGGGTGGCTTCTCTGGTGGCTCAGACAGTAAAGAATCCACCAGCAATGTGAGAGACCTGGGTTTGATCCCTGGGTTGGGATGATCCCTTGGAGGTGGGCATAGCAACCTACTCCAGTATTCTTTCTGGGAGAATCTCCATGGACAGAGGAGCCTTGTGGGCTATAGTCCATGGGGTCTCAAAAGAGTTGGACATGACTAAGCACAGCATAGCACCTACAAAGGGGGAGTTTCAGTTTTGGCTCTTCTGGCTTGAGAAATTAATGTCGAAACAATTTGGCTTGAACACAGCTGATCATACANTTAGCATCGAAGAACTGATGCTTTTGAACTATGGTGTTGGAGAAGACTCTTGAGAGTCCCTTGGACTGCAAGGAGATCCAACCAGTCCATCCTATAGGAAGTCAGTCCTGAATATTCATTAGAAGGACTGATGCTGAAGCTGACACTCCAATCCTTTGGCCACCTGATTCAAAGAACTGACTCATTAGAAAAGACCCTGATGCTGGGAATGATTGAAGGTGGGAGGAGAAAGGGGACGACAGAGGATGAGATGGTTGGATGGCATCACTGACTCAAAGGGCATGAGTTTGAGTAATCTCCAGGATTTGGTGATGGACAGGGAAGCCTGGTGTGCTGCAGTTTATGGGGTTGCAAAGAGTTGGACATGACTGAATGACTGAACTAAAGAAATTAGTTCTGTTATGATTCCCCTTTTACATGGTAGAAACTGAGGCACAGAGAAACCAGTAATGTTTTGAGAGTCCACACTTTTATTACACTATTGATAAGTAGTAGAATCAGACTGTCTGCCCCCAGAGTCTGTGTGCTAAATGCTATGTTGTACTTCCTTCCACATGTTTTTTGAACTAGAAATAAATAGTAGTGTTAGTTCCTTCTGTGGGTCACTTGTGTCTTTCACTCATTATAAACCCCTATGTATTTTTAATTAATTTTTATTGTAGTATAGTTGCTTCCCTGGTGACTCAGTGGTTAAGAATCCTCTGGTAATGCAGATCTTCCCTAGGCTGGGAAGATCCCTGGGAGAAGGGCATGGCAGCCCACTCCAATATTCTTGCCTAGAGAGTCCCCATGGATAGAGGAACCTGGTAGGCTACAGTCCATGAGGTCACAAAGAGTTGGACATGACTGAGTGACTAGGTACATAGTTGTTTTATAACGTTGTATTAGTTTCTGCTGCACAGCAAAGTGAATCAGTTATACGCATATTTCCTCTTTTTTAGATTTCCTTCCCATTTAGGTCACCATAGAGCACTGAGTAAAGTCCTAGTGCTAAACAGTAGGTTCTCATTAGTTGTCTATTTTATGCATAGTGTCAATAGTGTGTATATATATATGTATATGTATGTATGTATATGCATATATATATCAATACCAATCTCCTAATTTATCTCACTCCTGCTTCCCTTGGTAACCTTAAATTTGTTTTCTACATCTGTGACTCTATTTCTGCTTTGCAAATAAGTTCATCTGTATCATTTTTCTAGACTTTACATATAAGTGATATGATATTTGTCTTTCTCTTTCTGACTTACTTCGTTCTGTATGACAATCTCTAGGCTCACCTACGTCACTGTAAATGGCACTACTTTGTTCCTTTTTTATCACTGAGTAATATTCCATTGTATAATGTACCATGTCTTTTTTATCCATTCCTCTGTTGATGGACATCCATGTCCTGGCTGTTGTAAATAGGGCTGCAATATCCTATAAATCCTTAAATTTTAATAGCTCTTCATAAAATCTCCTGAGGAGAAAAAAAGGAAAAGCAGACCTAAAAGCAAAAGAAAACCCTTAAAAGTGGAAGGGAGAGGACCAAAAATAAACTCAATCCTGGGTTTAGTTATAGGTTTGAATATCATATTGGGACAGGAAGTGACAAAGACTACCATCCCTGGTTAACACTAGAAGGGTAATGAGAGCCCAAAAACCATGGAAGGCAAGATTCAGACAAAAATGTGTCTCATTAACTGGGATGAATGTGCCAACTTTCATAAAAGGAAGATAAAGGTTCCTGCTAGGGTTTAGGTAATTCATGTTACTGACAGTTGCCTTCAGGAATTTCTTGTATTCTGGGCTCTATTTCTCACTGAGGTGCTCTACGCAGATCTGAGGGAGTAAGCACATGTTGAAGCCCTGGATTCTGAAGGCTTTAGGGGAGTAGATTTGTGAGAAAAGAGTGGAAAGGAAGCAAGGAGGAGGATGTTTATTTTTAATAAAGAGACCCTGCCCTCCCTTCCTGAACTCAAATCCGTCTAGACTTGTTTTTTCCATTTTGCACAATGTTCACAACAACAGAATAAATGTATTAAAGTCAAACAAACTGGGGGCTGAGTTTTGGCATGGAGAGTCAGACAGGAATAGAATCAGCTGCTTTTGAGTTGAGTCGAATAATTGATTTACAAACCAGTGGTAGATTAAGGCTGTGCTGGCCTGAACTGAACCAAAGTTATTTTCATTCTGCGGAGACGGTAAGGAAGCGCTATGTCTGGCCTGGCGCCCAGGACAGGAGCTATCAGTCTGCTATGCACTCTTTGTCCTTCAGTTTTCCACAACTGACAATGTTAGTTCAAGGAATTTTTACAGTCACATTTCCCATCACCTATATTGTGTGGTGGGAACTAGGTTTCAGAGAAGTAAGATGTCTTCCCTTGTTAGTGCTGGATCAAACCATGTCTCAAACAGTACCTACAAAGGGGCAGGGAGTGGGGGTGGGTGGCTTCTCTGGTGGCTCAGACAGTAAAGAATCCACCAGCAATGTGAGAGACCTGGGTTTGATCCCTGGGTTGGGATGATCCCTTGGAGGTGGGCATAGCAACCTACTCCAGTATTCTTTCTGGGAGAATCTCCATGGACAGAGGAGCCTTGTGGGCTATAGTCCATGGGGTCTCAAAAGAGTTGGACATGACTAAGCACAGCATAGCACCTACAAAGGGGGAGTTTCAGTTTTGGCTCTTCTGGCTTGAGAAATTAATGTCGAAACAATTTGGCTTGAACACAGCTGATCATACATTCTGAGTTAACTCTTTATGAATTGATAGATTCCATGTTTGAGGATTCTCCTGTTTTGTCCCTTCTCCTTCTTAGCCATTCAAGACTGCCTTTTATAGTACATTTGGACAGGGTGTGTGTGTGTGTGTGTGTGTGTGCGCGCGTGCACGCGCGTGCGCATGCAGGGCTAGTTACAGGAGTTTCTGAGTCCAGGCCAAAGTCAATGTGTATTTTTACATCTCAGAATGTTTTACATTCCTCAACTCATTTAATCCTGACTATATAAATGTGAGGAGTTAGAAAGTTATGACAACCCTATTTTATATGCTGGGAAAATGAGACCTATGATATTCCCAAGATGATATACTGAATTTAATAGGCAAATCCAGATTCAAGCCCAAATGTCCCCTCTCTTCATGATGAAGAGGGACTCCATCATGTCCCTCTTCTACTATTCCCTTCTATTAATATGAATTAGAGAAGTTGTCTAATAAAGGGAGACTGGAAGTCATGTTTGCTCCTAGGTTTATTTTCACAAGAGATGCTTCTGTTTCTTCAATATGTTGGGCTAATTTTGAAGAGCGTTTGGGTTCTTAAGAGTCACTTATTTTTTGGACTCTATTATTTTAAATTTTAATTCTCCATGTCTAGTCTAAATAGACAAATCCTTTCATATACCTCTTTGTGGACTATCCACACCCAACACTTCTAGTGGACAATCATATTATTATGACAAATTATTAGAGGTAAGATGTCTTAATCAAACAAAATCTGTGACAGTCTCTTAAAAAATGTTTTGTTTGTTTATTTGTTCATTTAGCTGCATTGGGTCTTAGCTGCAGCATGCGAAATCTTCATTGTATTATGCAGGATCTTTTATTGTGTCTCACAGACTCTCTAGTTGTGGCACATGGGCTTAGTTGCCCTCCCCCCTCACCACCACCACCCAGGGCCTGTGGGTTCTTAGATCCCTGCTGAGGGATTGAGCCCATGTACTCTGCATTGCAAGGTGGAGTTTTAACCACTGGACCACTGGGGAAGTCCCCCATGATCATCTTTTAAGTGCTAAACAGAGGAGTAACTCTGATGGAAGGGACAGTTGCCTGGAGAGGTGATTTTTTCCTTAAGAGATTTCCTTTTCCCTTGACTTTTCTTTCTTTTCATACAACTGTGACCACTTTGCTCAGATTCTAAGGGGTCACTCCCTCATCGGAAAAAAATAAAATCTTTTATCTCAGTGGATTATTGAGTATCTGTTTTTTTAAGGATAAACTGAAACATAGTCAAGAATTTGTAGAGGGGCGTGAGAAATCACCATTGGCTTCCCAAATGAAAAAGCCTTTGCTGTGGTTTGGATTCTATTCTGGTTTTGGTGACTAAGAGTTGTATCTATTATATGGTTTGTTCCAAATACCTTTTAAGATCCCACTTGGTGGTTATCAAAGTCTTCCTCATTCATTCCTTACTTATATAGCAACAAAGTCCTTTTGAAGTTTATTCTTAAAATTTCTATCTCTTCTCGGAAGTTGAGAACATTGTGGTTAAAACCAGATATTTTGAAAACTATGTGAAAATTGTGTTTTGTGACTTTTCAGACATGGCTTGTGCTAATAAGATGCTAAAATGTAATTAAAATCATCCAATTAGAAAATGGTGAGTTTCTCCCTGAAGAAGTCCTGATGAACTTGAATATGCTGTAATTTAGCAAATTGGAAAATGAGATGGTAGAAGGAGAAAGAGAGGGTCATAAGTTGACGGCAATTCTAAAACTGTCACCTTTGGTAAATTGCCATTTTAACACTTGGTCTAGCTTCCATAATTATATCCAGGCTTAACCTCACTGACTACCATTCTTTTCCAAACACTGGTTGGCCCCAGCCCTGCAATAGTTCTCTGACCCGTTAGCCTGTTGCCTTACAAATCAACATCCCATCATTGGCTGCTACCATTCTTGCATTGCACCATCGTGTAAATATCTTACCACAAAACCACCTGCCTGCCCACAAACACCTCACATTTCCACTTGTTGACTGACTTAGCCTCTTCTTCTCTCCAGCCCTGGCATATTATTAGTGGTGTGAAGGGAAACGAGCAGGTGGAGTGAGCACAATGAGTCAATGCAAGTAATTATTTCCCATTTTCATTCAGTGGCACGTCTGCCCAAGTGCAGTGAAGTGCCCACTGAGACCAGTGAGAGTCCCATGGTCACAGTGAGAAAAGTGCATGGTGTGGGACAGGGCCAGGACTTTCAATATAATGTTCAACATGTACCTGCTTCCTTCCAGATACTTCTTTCCCTGGACCCTTTGTGCTCAGTGCTCGTATTATAACTCAACCTGTTTCAACCTCCCCCCCATGTAGTCACCTGGAGCAATATCCTAGGATAGGTAAAGATGGAGGAAGAAGTGGAGACAGAGACCATGCATTGGTGGGGAAGTAATAAAGGATGGAGCTCAGGGTTGGCAATTATTAGCAAGAAAGGGAACATATAAGAAAGAATGAGGAACAGGAAGTGGAGACAGGAAGGTAAGGCACTGTTGATATTGTTAAATATCTTTTCCCAACAAGCAATGTGCATGCGTGCGTGCTCAGTCATGTCCAACTCTTTGAGACTCCATGGATTAGAGCCCAACAGGCTCCTATGCTCATGGGATTTTCCAGGCAAGAATACTGGAGTGGGTTGCCATTTTCTCCTCCAGGGGATCTTCCTGACCCAGGCATCTCACTCTTGTCTCCAGGGGCTCCTGCTTTGGCAGACAGATTCTTTACCACTGAGACACCTGGGAAACATGATTTGCATCAAATGATCAGCGTCAGGGTATAAAGGTGCATTCTCCATTCTCCAATTTGGTATGACCCTGCAAAGACATTTTAGCACTTAATAGCCCCATGGGATAATCTGAGATGTTATGTGACAATCTCACATACCAGCTCTTCCTTCTGCCCAATCTGATTTTCTTCATTTCCTCATAGGTCCTAAAAACACTGCCCACCACCCCCCAGCCCCCTGCAATAAACTTCCTGAAGGAAATTCAGTCTCAGAGTCTTCTTTCTGGGAAATAGGACCTGAAACACTACATATTTGTTAATTTTTAAATTCTTACTTCATTACAGCTGGAATTGCATCAAATCTCATCTATTTTTTTCTTCCTCGAGACTAGGCTAAAACCACGTTACCATATTAAGAATAGTGGGTCTAATGTAGACATCGAATCCTGCTATTAAGACCCAGTGCAACTGTTTGGGCAATGACACATTAACTGGATTCCACACAACTTTTCAAAACCCATACATGCAGCTTAACCTCCTCATCCTTCACTCTCCCTAACCTTCTGCTCTAGTGTCACTCAGAGATTTTGCTGTGAAACTCACAGAAACAATGACCTCTGGTTGTGGAAATAGAAAAAAAAAGGATGACACCGTGACCTACGTTCGATATGATCTGAATGCAGGTGAATCTCATGCCTGTTTACAGAGGTATGCTTTTTAAATTCATTTGTTTTTTTGATTTCTCAAGTATATTTTCCCCAAAGGTTTGGAATGTAAAAGAAGTTTTAAATGTTCTTCTTTCTCTATTCTTATGTCTCTGGATGTAAAAGTGCTGTAATTAGGGGCATGCGTCAGATACCATCCCACTTCCTGTTTATTTTCCTTGCTTAGGAAACCAGATCCTTTCAGGAAGGTGAAATACATGGCGAATGTTGTTAGTCGCTCAGTTGTATCTAGTGTCTGACTCTTTGTGACCCCGTGGGCTGTAGCCCTCCAGGCTCTTCTGTCCATGGGATTTTCCAGGCATGAATACTAGAATGGGTTACCATTTCCTTCTCCAAGGGATCTTCCTGACCCAGGGATGGAACCCAGGTCTCTTGCATTGCAGGCAGCTTCCTTACCATCTGAATCACATAGGGCTGGTTGCAAACTCGATTGTGAAATAAAGTTTGTCTGTGGTGAGCCTCTTCCCTTTTGTGGGATCCTCCTGTCACTTTTCTCTTCCCTTGACTCTGGGGAACACTGCCCACCACCAGCCTCTTAGCCATCTTTTCACATAGCTCTCCATTCATTTCTATCCAGGTTTCCCTGCTCTACTTTTCTCTGTCTAAGACCCAGAGTCAGTCTGATGGATTCTGTGCTGCCTGTTGCCACTACAGTTGAAACTTCCCTGTTCTGTCATTCATCAGTCAAGGCTAACTTTCTCTCCTAGGAGGCATTTCTGCCTGACTTACTTGTAGTTGATTAGTATTTAAATAAATGAGTGGACATATGAATAANGTGAGAGACCTGGGTTTGATCCCTGGGTTGGGATGATCCCTTGGAGGTGGGCATAGCAACCTACTCCAGTATTCTTTCTGGGAGAATCTCCATGGACAGAGGAGCCTTGTGGGCTATAGTCCATGGGGTCTCAAAAGAGTTGGACATGACTAAGCACAGCATAGCACCTACAAAGGGAAAGTTTCAGTTTTGGCTCTTCTGGCTTGAGAAATTAATGTCGAAACAATTTGGCTTGAACACAGCTGATCATACATTCTGAGTTAACTCTTTATGAATTGATAGATTCCATGTTTGAGGATTCTCCTGTTTTGTCCCTTCTCCTTCTTAGCCATTCAAGACTGCCTTTTATAGTACATTTGGACAGGGTGTGTGTGTGTGTGTGTGTGTGTGCGCGCGTGCACGCGCGTGCGCATGCAGGGCTAGTTACAGGAGTTTCTGAGTCCAGGCCAAAGTCAATGTGTATTTTTACATCTCAGAATGTTTTACATTCCTCAACTCATTTAATCCTGACTATATAAATGTGAGGAGTTAGAAAGTTATGACAACCCTATTTTATATGCTGGGAAAATGAGACCTATGATATTCCCAAGATGATATACTGAATTTAATAGGCAAATCCAGATTCAAGCCCAAATGTCCCCTCTCTTCATGATGAAGAGGGACTTCATCATGTCCCTCTTCTACTATTCCCTTCTATTAATATGAATTAGAGAAGTTGTCTAATAAAGGGAGACTGGAAGTCATGTTTGCTCCTAGGTTTATTTTCACAAGAGATGCTTCTGTTTCTTCAATATGTTGGGCTAATTTTGAAGAGCGTTTGGGTTCTTAAGAGTCACTTATTTTTTGGACTCTATTATTTTAAATTTTAATTCTCCATGTCTAGTCTAAATAGACAAATCCTTTCATATACCTCTTTGTGGACTATCCACACCCAACACTTCTAGTGGACAATCATATTATTATGACAAATTATTAGAGGTAAGATGTCTTAATCAAACAAAATCTGTGACAGTCTCTTAAAAAATGTTTTGTTTGTTTATTTGTTCATTTAGCTGCATTGGGTCTTAGCTGCAGCATGCGAAATCTTCATTGTATTATGCAGGATCTTTTATTGTGTCTCACAGACTCTCTAGTTGTGGCACATGGGCTTAGTTGCCCTCCCCCCTCACCACCACCACCCAGGGCCTGTGGGTTCTTAGATCCCTGCTGAGGGATTGAGCCCATGTACTCTGCATTGCAAGGTGGAGTTTTAACCACTGGACCACTGGGGAAGTCCCCCATGATCATCTTTTAAGTGCTAAACAGAGGAGTAACTCTGATGGAAGGGACAGTTGCCTGGAGAGGTGATTTTTTCCTTAAGAGATTTCCTTTTCCCTTGACTTTTCTTTCTTTTCATACAACTGTGACCACTTTGCTCAGATTCTAAGGGGTCAATCCCTCATCGGAAAAAAATAAAATCTTTTATCTCAATGGATTATTGAGTATCTGTTTTTTTAAGGATAAACTGAAACATAGTCAAGAATTTGTAGAGGGGCGTGAGAAATCACCATTGGCTTCCCAAATGAAAAAGCCTTTGCTGTGGTTTGGATTCTATTCTGGTTTTGGTGACTAAGAGTTGTATCTATTATATGGTTTGTTCCAAATACCTTTTAAGATCCCGCTTGGTGGTTATCAAAGTCTTCCTCATTCATTCCTTACTTATATAGCAACAAAGTCCTTTTGAAGTTTATTCTTAAAATTTCTATCTCTTCTCGGAAGTTGAGAACATTGTGGTTAAAACCAGATATTTTGAAAACTATGTGAAAATTGTGTTTTGTGACTTTTCAGACATGGCTTGTGCTAATAAGATGCTAAAATGTAATTAAAATCATCCAATTAGAAAATGGTGACTTTCTCCCTGAAGAAGTCCTGATGAACTTGAATATGCTGTAATTTAGCAAATTGGAAAATGAGATGGTAGAAGGAGAAAGAGAGGGTCATAAGTTGACGGCAATTCTAAAACTGTCACCTTTGGTAAATTGCCATTTTAACACTTGGTCTAGCTTCCATAATTATATCCAGGCTTAACCTCACTGACTACCATTCTTTTCCAAACACTGGTTGGCCCCAGCCCTGCAATAGTTCTCTGACCCGTTAGCCTGTTGCCTTACAAATCAACATCCCATCATTGGCTGCTACCATTCTTGCATTGCACCATCGTGTAAATATCTTACCACAAAACCACCTGCCTGCCCACAAACACCTCACATTTCCACTTGTTGACTGACTTAGCCTCTTCTCCTCTCCAGCCCTGGCATATTATTAGTGGTGTGAAGGGAAACGAGCAGGTGGAGTGAGCACAATGAGTCAATGCAAGTAATTATTTCCCATTTTCATTCAGTGGCACGTCTGCCCAAGTGCAGTGAAGTGCCCACTGAGACCAGTGAGAGTCCCATGGTCACAGTGAGAAAAGTGCATGGTGTGGGACAGGGCCAGGACTTTCAATATAATGTTCAACATGTACCTGCTTCCTTCCAGATACTTCTTTCCCTGGACCCTTTGTGCTCAGTGCTCATATTATAACTCAACCTGTTTCAACCTCCCCCCCATGTAGTCACCTGGAGCAATATCCTAGGATAGGTAAAGATGGAGGAAGAAGTGGAGACAGAGACCATGCATTGGTGGGGAAGTAATAAAGGATGGAGCTCAGGGTTGGCAATTATTAGCAAGAAAGGGAACATATAAGAAAGAATGAGGAACAGGAAGTGGAGACAGGAAGGTAAGGCACTGTTGATATTGTTAAATATCTTTTCCCAACAAGCAATGTGCATGCGTGCGTGCTCAGTCATGTCCAACTCTTTGAGACTCCATGGATTATAGCCCAACAGGCTCCTATGCTCATGGGATTTTCCAGGCAAGAATACTGGAGTGGGTTGCCATTTTCTCCTCCAGGGGATCTTCCTGACCCAGGGATCTCACTCTTGTCTCCAGGGGCTCCTGCTTTGGCAGACAGATTCTTTACCACTGAGACACCTGGGAAACATGATTTGCATCAAATGATCAGCGTCAGGGTATAAAGGTGCATTCTCCATTCTCCAATTTGGTATGACCCTGCAAAGACATTTTAGCACTTAATAGCCCCATGGGATAATCTGAGATGTTATGTGACAATCTCACATACCAGCTCTTCCTTCTGCCCAATCTGATTTTCTTCATTTCCTCATAGGTCCTAAAAACACTGCCCACCACCCCCCAGCCCCCTGCAATAAACTTCCTGAAGGAAATTCAGTCTCAGAGTCTTCTTTCTGGGAAATAGGACCTGAAACACTACATATTTGTTAATTTTTAAATTCTTACTTCATTACAGCTGGAATTGCATCAAATCTCATCTATTTTTTTCTTCCTCGAGACTAGGCTAAAACCACGTTACCATATTAAGAATAGTGGGTCTAATGTAGACATCGAATCCTGCTATTAAGACCCAGTGCAACTGTTTGGGCAATGACACATTAACTGGATTCCACACAACTTTTCAAAACCCATACATGCAGCTTAACCTCCTCATCCTTCACTCTCCCTAACCTTCTGCTCTAGTGTCACTCAGAGATTTTGCTGTGAAACTCACAGAAACAATGACCTCTGGTTGTGGAAATAGAAAAAAAAAGGATGACACCGTGACCTACGTTCGATATGATCTGAATGCAGGTGAATCTCATGCCTGTTTACAGAGGTATGCTTTTTAAATTCATTTTTTTTTTTGATTTCTCAAGTATATTTTCCCCAAAGGTTTGGAATGTAAAAGAAGTTTTAAATGTTCTTCTTTCTCTATTCTTATGTCTCTGGATGTAAAAGTGCTGTAATTAGGGGCATGCGTCAGATACCATCCCACTTCCTGTTTATTTTCCTTGCTTAGGAAACCAGATCCTTTCAGGAAGGTGAAATACATGGCGAATGTTGTTAGTCGCTCAGTTGTATCTAGTGTCTGACTCTTTGTGACCCCGTGGGCTGTAGCCCTCCAGGCTCTTCTGTCCATGGGATTTTCCAGGCATGAATACTAGAATGGGTTACCATTTCCTTCTCCAAGGGATCTTCCTGACCCAGGGATGGAACCCAGGTCTCTTGCATTGCAGGCAGCTTCCTTACCATCTGAATCACATAGGGCTGGTTGCAAACTCGATTGTGAAATAAAGTTTGTCTGTGGTGAGCCTCTTCCCTTTTGTGGGATCCTCCTGTCACTTTTCTCTTCCCTTGACTCTGGGGAACACTGCCCACCACCAGCCTCTTAGCCATCTTTTCACATAGCTCTCCATTCATTTCTATCCAGGTTTCCCTGCTCTACTTTTCTCTGTCTAAGACCCAGAGTCAGTCTGATGGATTCTGTGCTGCCTGTTGCCACTACAGTTGAAACTTCCCTGTTCTGTCATTCATCAGTCAAGGCTAACTTTCTCTCCTAGGAGGCATTTCTGCCTGACTTACTTGTAGTTGATTAGTATTTAAATAAATGAGTGGACATATGAATAAGTGAAGTGCTCTCTCATAATAGGCCACTTAGCATCCGTCTTATCCCCACACACCCAAGGTATATGTGAATTCATAAGGGCCTGATAAAGACAGTATGCTTTCCTTTGTAGCATGACCAAACCAGGTGAGTTGACAGAAATCTCATGATAGGTGAGTGGTAGAAGATTGCAGATAAACAATTAATGTTTCTGATGACTTGACTTCTGGGAATTTGCTGCCCCTGGAGAGACTGCTCCTCCCAGAGCTAGCCAATCCTAGTGATAATAAACAATTCACCTGATAGAGTTTCTTTCATATGCAAACCAACAAGTCCATACTTTATACCTTTACTGAGCTCTCACAAGACTCTCATCACATTCTGGGACACAGTCCATTTGCTCTAATAACACCAGGGCCAGGTTCAAGACAACTAAGGACAGTTTCTATAGCCCAGAGTCTGCTGAAATTATTTATATCAGTCCATCCTGCTTACCCTGCCTTGACTGTTCCTTTCCACAAAAGCCACAATGAAGGCCCTTGCCCATATCTCCCCCTTGGTCCTTCTGTCTCTTGACCAACCCTGGTGCTTCCCCATGCAGTTCTTTGCGACAGAGCTGTTCCTTCCTTTTGGGAACTGTGAATAACAAGCTCTCTTTTCAGTGGCGATCATCTCCTGGTCTGTTGGCTTCACCATATCTGAGTGATAATAAAGCTTACATTTTACAAGTTATAGTTATTTCAAGGGAGGATGGGGTGGAGCTCAGTGGTAGAGCACATATGTAGCAGGAATGAGGCCTTGGATTCAACTCCCAGTGCCTCCACGTTTGATAAAACCAAAACTTTAAAAGTTTCAACTATTTCTCCAATCTCAGGTGTAATGCCCCGCCCCCCATGCTAACTCTTTTAAGACCCTGAAAGAAGCCTCTCCTTTACTATAAGCTCAGATGATTAGAGAAATGATTATTACCCAGAAGAGGGAGGGTAGCATTAAATTTAAAGAAATAAAAGTAATGATTGAGACTTCCTGGCAGTCCAGTGGTTAATTAAGATTTCACCTTTTAGTGCAGGGGGTACAGGTTTGATCCCTGGTTGGGGGGATCCTACATGCATTGGGGCCAAAACACCAGAACATAAAACAAAAACATTATTGTAACAAATTCAATAAAGACTTTACACAGATGGTCCACATCAGAAAAAGTCTTCAAAAAAAGTAATGACAAACCTTATTTATTATATGTTGTCATTTTGAGATCTCAAAAAAAAATCCTATGAATTATTATTGTATTATCCTTGATGAGTGGAAGTTCTAAGATAGTGGTTTTTCCAAGGTCACAGAGCCACAGACACAGAGAGGTAAGTTTCAAATACAAACTTTCCTGGCATTCCTCTGACTCATGCTGCTCCCACTCCTTCCTTCTGTTATAGTTTTCCAAACCATCCAATAGCTTTTACAAAGTATTGTATAACATCACCACTTCCTTCATAATTTAAGGAAAAAATATGGCCGTCTTGCCAACTAGGACTAATGAATGGTCAGTTCCACAGTGAAAAATAGCTGTGACATTAATATTTAGATATTTCAACAGTAATACAGCCTTGGGGAAAGGGAAAGGAATATAGAGCCTTAGAGTTACACAAAGAGAGGATCTAGAGATGACAGAAGTTTCTAGTACTAAATCTGATCTTTAGTGAATGAATGTGAATCTTTAGAAATTTCTTCTTTCTAGAGAAGTTCCATTCTTTGCTCATAAGTCCCTGGTGGCTCAGACTGTAAAGAATCTACTTGCAAAGCAGGAAACCCAGGTTTAATCCCTGGGTTGGGAAGATCCCCTGGAGAAGGGAATGGCTACCCATTCCAGTCGGAGAAGGCAATGGCAACCCACTCCAGTACTCTTGCCTGGAAAATTCCATGGACGGAGTAGCCTGGAAGGCTGCAGTCCATGGGGTTGCTGAGGGCTGGACATGACTGAGCGACTTCACTTTCACTTTTCACTTTCCTGCATTGGAGAAGGAAATGGCAACCCACTCCAGTGTTCTTGCCTAGAGAATCCCAGGGATGGGGGAGCCTGGTGGGCTGCTGTCTATGCGGTCGTACAGAGTCGGACACAACTGAAGTGACTTAGCAGACCCATTCTAGTATTCTTGCCTAGAGAGTTCCATGAATAGAGGAGTCTGGCAGGCTACAGTCTATGTGTTTGCAAAGAGTCAGACGCAACTGAGCAACTAACACTTTCCCACACAAAGAACAAGACTGGCTGTGAAGGAGACAGACAATAATATCTTTCAGTTTTGGAGACACATAAACTTAAAAGGAATAATTAAATACCATAAGATAAAAAGAAACATACAAAGTACAAAGTATAATGAAATTGCTATTGAAGGTCATCAAGAGAAAAATACCCTGTAAAGATGTTAAGATCTGTGTAGTCAGTGCTGACCATAGTTATTGGCAGGAAGACTTCAAGTGAAATAATTGGAAAATGAACCCAATATTGAACAGAATATAGCTCATGGGAATTTATGTGTTAGCATTTACCAAATAACTACAAGTGTTTGGAATCCCATTCTTTTAAGCATAAGAGAGGGAATGTTGACAAAAAAAGGAAAAGAGAAAATAATAAAGTCAATTAAATGACTTGGAAATTTTTTTAAAAGGTGAAAAATTTGGATTATGACGAATATGGAGGAAAGAAGACAGGTTAGGAAGGTTTAAGAGCAATCAGCAAGGAGTTAAAGGTACTATTTAGAGATGGTGATTGGCAGCCATTAGGAATTTCCGTGCAGTATAAGTTAGAAGAAACGAGCTTGTGTGGTTAGTGAACCTCAGCAGGATATCAGGAAGAATTTCCTGATGGTAAATGTCAAGAGTTCTGGTTCGCAGGATCAAAGGGCAGCTTCTGGGATGTGCCTATCCCAGGAATATTTTTCAGCCTCAAGCAGGAGACTGTTTGGGTGGTTTTCAGCAGTGCTGTGGATGGATGGGTCTGCCTCCTTGGAATCCGCTGGTCTCATGTTGCCGAGGGGCGTGCCCTCCACAGCTTTCATGGACTCCTAGCCAGCAGCCAGCTCCCAACTCACAGGCCATGGAGTTTTCCCCCCAGAAAGGAATAACTAAGTCTTTCAGTGTCTGTTCCCCACTTGGACCAGCCCTTAGGTATACACTGTGGTTTTTCAGCTCTTCAGCACTTAGGCACTTTCCTTCGGAGCCAAAGGCCTCCTGGGAACAATGCAGCGTTTGTGTGTTGACAGTAACAGCCTGTGGGCCAGAGACACTCAGCCAGACTCTCCCTCTGTCCCACATGGGCTGGATTGCACACTTCATCTGCAATAACCCACACTCGGTCAGCCCCAGCTTGGCCCCAGGGGCCAGGCGCCTCACTTCTCTTCCCCCCTTGCCCCCAACTGCTTACCTAGTTCAATCCCCAGCTCCATTACCATGTTCATTCCAGTGGTCATGCAGGATGGTCTCCACCAGCTCCCATCCCACCACAGGGAACAAGGACACAGAGGTGGCTCATGGCCTGACTCTAAACAGTAGGCACTGAAGAGGGAGGTCCACTCTGCTGAGCTGGGCAGGAGGGTATTTACAAGAGGTTAGGTCTGCAAAGAGATGCCAGCCTTTTCCTATACGATAGGGCTTTTATCATGA